>DF239240.1:72976-187124 GCA_000507305.1 Breviolum minutum Mf 1.05b.01
AGTAGTAGTAGTAGTAGTAGTAGTAGTAGTAGTAGTAGTAGTAGTAGTAGTAGTAGTAGTAGTAGTAGTAGTAGTAGTAGTAGTAGTAGTAGTAGTAGTAGTAGTAGTAGTAGTAGTAGTAGTAGTAGTAGTAGTAGTAGTAGTAGTAGTAGTAGTAGTAGTAGTAGTAGTAGTAGTAGTAGTAGGAATAGCGGTAGCAACACCAAGAGCAATAGCAATAATAACAGCATAGCATGGGGGGTACCATACCATGGGAGTCGGCCAGGAACCTCATCTATATGTACATGCATGCGTATATATCTGTATGTATATATTTATTTGCATATCGCTCGGTCCGAGGATCACGCCACCAGCGTCTGGCTGGGGCCCACTATACTTGGCCACAATGTGAAAATATCGGACGATCACCGAGATCCACAGAAAATAGTGGATTTTCATATATTTATATTTCTATTTTCATGAATGTCTCCACAAAAATAATCAAACATAGGGTGTCATATTTCCATCATTTTACATACAAGTCGGCGTGCCGAGCCCGGGCTCCTCTGACGAACCGACAACAGGCAAGTTTGTGGATGATGATCCAGCGTTGGTGTTGCTTTTCATAATGAGTGCCCGCAAAGTCTGAGCGCGTTGGCTGTGCAGGGCCATATGATTTAACACAACTTGCACCGGATTCCTATGCAACCTTCAAAGTCTGCAAGTGGAGTCAAATAGGTCAGGTAGCAAAAGAATTATGAGCAACTTTGGATTACTTTTTCCTGCTCTCCCTGATCCCTTCTGCCATCTTCTGCCGTTCTTCCCAAAATTTGTCAAAATGTGTTCTCGAAGCTCATCGATGCAGCATATGCTTTCACAAAATAAACACCCCACACAAGCAAGTCTCCAACACCGACACCCGCACTCATAATATCAAATTATCACAAAGGTGTGGGCCCGCCTTCGGGGGCTTCTGCTCCTCCTCACTACTGCTATTCCCTGTCCAATCGGTGGGGTCATACGTTTCTTTATCGTTTCGTCTCGTTTTTGTACATGCTCATTCGCATTCAGTACATTTTCCATTTCAACTCACATGCAAAGCTTAACATGGAGGCGGAAGCAAAGCTGCAGATTTGTGCACAGCAAGCCTCTGGGCTTGAAAACTGAGACCGGAATTGAGAGCTTGTTGCTTCCCGATCTGGGTGGGGTCGGTGACCGCGGAGATTTTGAGCCAGGCGAAAGAGCTCTTCGACCTCGTGGTGCGGCCTGCAATACAAATTGAAGATGCACATCGAAGTAATCATTGAGCATTGCTGATGGGTTAGTTTCCTGCCTTACCCGCCACTTGAAGAAACATGAAGAAACTAATGCTATCTGAATATGCCCGAATTAATTCATGCTGATGTAACAACGACGAACCCAATCATATCTCTGGACCGAACCTTTTATCTATTTTATTGCTAATTGAGGAAGTGAACTGTTGTAAGTTTTAATGTGACATATCCGGATGTGGATTCGCAGTCGATGGACCTTTGCGAATAAAGACGAGTACTTTCATAATGAAGAACAAGTCTTGGGAATTTCAATTATACCAATAGTGTAAGAAAGATCGGAGAGGAGAAGTCAAAGCTTTGTATTATTCCAGCAGTTTTAAGATGGGACGCCTAGTGTCTATGTGGACAAAAACTTCAATGTTGCGAGTCGTGCCAGGTTGGCAAACTCCCCCCCCAAACACCTTGACCCAAGCTGATCGGATGGAAGGCATTTTCGCTAAAGAGTCACCCTCCTGGCGTGGTTGCAAATCGGTTCCTAACTTTGCTATCACCCTCGAAAGCACAGTAAGGTATCAAAAAGAGCTGCCAGTCTCTAACTGGACTGGCGATTCAACCACTGTACTGGTTCCTAAATGCATGTTTCACGGGTTTTGCTGCTGTCCTCACATGCGAAGATCCACAAAGCCGGATCCATACCATCATGTGTACCTGCAACGTGTTCCGGTTCAATCAAGGTTTATGCCAGAACTGTTCTTGAAATGAATGAAACGAATGCTCCATTTGCTGCGTTTGAAAGTGCAGCAAAAGTGTCATTGAATGTCATTGGACTAGTTGGTCAGAACAAACCATAACAGTCCTAACGCATCCCAAAGCGGACCATGCGAAGAATTGCTCGGAGACGCAGGGGGACTGCCAACACTGCTCGTCCCGCGTCGCCGGTCTCCTGGCCAACTATGCCAACTCTTGATCCATGAGTTCACAACTGACAAACATCTTGCTTTTACATTCAACTCATTCTAAAGCACAACCGTGCTAGAGCGGGAAGCGTCAAAAGTCAAGGGTGTGTCTCTCACGCCTGAGCGGACACTATCCATTTTGCATGTTTCGGAAGAAACCTTCCAATGTCCCTTTGCGCATTTCGCAATGCTGGTCTGGTGTCTGTCGCCGACGTCGCGCCCGCATATCTCCATACATTTGTGAAGTCTCAGAACTTCTCAGTTGTGCATAATTTGTCTCGCCCTCAATCTTGGAGCTGCCTTCAGCTCTACATCTTGTGCCGAAAGACACACCGAGGCGGGAGCCGGAGTGGTACAATTTGATGAAGCTTTGCGGCTTTGCCCCATCCAGGGCCATGAAAGCATTGGAAAGAACAGTTTTTCTCTTGACCTACAAACCTACAATACTAAAGAAAGCACACGGCAAAGACATCCGTTCTGCCATTTGATTTGAGAACCCATACAAAAATGTCAGTCCTGAAAAAGCTTTGAGAAGGTACTTGACACGGTCCTCACCTCAGGATGCATGGTCGAAAGTTCTGTTTCTAAAGACAGTCGTGTATCATTGTGCTGCTTATCTTCGACAAATCTGTTCGAAGCCGACTCAACTCTTGCAAAAGAGGGCATGGAAAAGGACATGGGCCATAGCAAGGACGTAAAACTTTGTCAGGGAGCAAGAAGATATTTTTGTGAGTTTTCTGTGCTGTGCAACTACACCCACTGTTGTGGCAGTTAGACGGTTAGACCAGCCCAAATCCAGTACAATAGAGAACTGCCGAAGCCTGCGACGTTGAGCACACATGGGCTTGGCAAAGCCTACATCTTCTCCCTTTCTTGACCCATCTTAGCACAGCCTACGGATCGTAAATCTTGACCAGGTACCAAGTTTGCTCCTCGCTGTAAACTTCCTGCAGTTGTTTCATGCTGCCAACAATTGAGCAAAGTGATCAAATCGAGTGTGAATTGATCAGAAAAGTGAAATGGTAATCTACAGCCACAGCAAACTTCTGAAAAATATCAAACCATCCAAAAAAATATCAACAGTAACAAAATGCAATACAAAGTAGTGGAGCAAACATATTCCATCCACTGGACTCACGTCAAAGTAGTCTATATACAGTATTTGATCGATAGGTGAAGCAATGATCCTTGGTTGGAACTCCCCTTCACCGCTCCTGAAACTGGCCACCATGCGCTTCATCACGCTCTCCTTGGAGCGTGCCGTGGTGCAAAAATCGATGTTGGAGCTGTCCACTGTCCAGCCTGCAACAAAGCCAACATGACATGTATGATACATCGTGAAGGACCCAATCACATCATTACTGCGCATCTTATCACATAAAATCACATCCATGCGGACACATGTGGCATATACGCATTCGGTGGTCTGGCTGGGATGTTCCTTCACAGATACGTCAGAATCAGTTGATGGAAGTTCAAGAGCAAGCGCGATTTTCAAGTCACCATTGAATACAAGGCGTTCCATTTGTGATAGTTTCAAGAGATGATTTACAACATGGATTTCTGATAAGTCCTTACCATACAAGTTCTTTACACCTCTTTTTGGTCTTGAACAGTCTGGCCTTGCGATCGAGATAGCGACTTCCATACAATCTTCTCCGTGCGTTTGTCAACGCTTGTCTCAGAGCTCATCATGGACCAGCCATCGCCTCCAAAGATGCAAATGAAATGTTACACACAGTTTCAACATGTTTCAACTATACCCACACACTACAAATAGGGATACACCTGCACGCATACAATGAACATATGTGTCAAGTCCATAAAACACAATTCATAATATGATCAACCAGTCAATCAATCAATCAATCAACCAGTCAATCAATCAATCAATCAATCAATCAATCAATCAATCAGTCAATCAATCAATCAATCAGTCAATCAACCAATCAGTCAGTCAGTCCATGCACTGTATCTCTACATTCTATCAATAATATTGATCATCAATGTATATAAATATACGTAATTATACATACATCATAATGTGCATTACAACATAGACACCGGCTTGCTTTGCTGCCAGTTGTTTGAATGAAGTGTGTGCTTGCTGGCGGATGACACGTTTTTTAATGCTAGAAATCAGCACGTGCATTGGCTCTGGTCAATCCGGTGTTGAACTCCAGTGTCTACGGTCGCTGATGGACTAGTTTGAAGCCTGGTAGAGTTAGCATTATCAGGAGCAAAGCAAAGATTTGTGATGATTTGTGTACACATGTCTACATATTGCAGTAGAATGCAGTACATATCACTAGTTCCAGTCTATCCAAGCCTCATTCCATCATTAACAAGATCCACCAAAGGCCTGGACCAATGGGTCGGTATCGCTGGGCCATGAGAACAGCACCGGGGTGCACCTCCATGCAAACTCCAAATGAAATCAACACGGATTTTCAAGACTTCGATATCAATGCTCACATGTCAACCTGTCACCCAACACTGTTTCATCATATTTTTCATAATTTGCCCTGCAGTGCATCTCTCTGCCGTGTTGAGACCGAATTAAAACAGCCAAGTACTTTGAAAAGCAAAGACTCCGCCTTGGAAATGTCCCGGGCACCAGGAAGCAAGGTAGCTGCCGCCGCCACCTCAGTTCGAGGGATTCGGCCAATCCAAGAAATCCAGCAAGAAATGCATGGCATATTCATGGCGAGACAACAATATGTATATGTACATAAATATGTACAAATAAACGCATACATGTGTACACATATCATGTACTGATACTACCCTCTCATTTAAGGTGCCAGATTTGATTGTTTTTTTGTTTTTTTCGGAAGCGAGAGCCACGTGTAAAAGTACTGATATGACACACCAGCTCTGAGAGTTTCCATGTTCACAATAAATTTCCTTTGAGTTTTCGCGTTTTTGGGTTCTCTCGTTTTCGTGTTTTCGCCCTTTCGGGCTTTTTGGGCTTTTCGCGTTTTCGGGTTTTCTCGTTTTGGTGTTTCGTCTCTTGGCGTTTTCTTATTTTCGTTTTTGTTTGCATTTTCGCATTTTCGCGTTTTGCTTGTTTTTGCAAAGGAGTTTCCAGTTCTGGCATTTTCGTGTTTTTGCGCTTTTGTGTTTCCCAAAAATAGTTCACCGTTTTTGCATTTCTTGCGTTTTTGTGCTTTCGCGTTTCGGTTTGTTAGGCTCTTGCAGCAAACGTCATTTTTAGAGAAGAGCAGTTTCCGTGGCCACAGTAAGAAGATGTAAGAAGTATCTGCCAGCAACACATGGGTTGTAAGTAAAAAGTTTTGGCCTGAGGGACGTAGAGTTTAGAAGTCGAAAAAAATGATTCGTAAGGAGGACAAACGCTTTGCTACAAAAAGGGAGGGCGCTCGTGGCAGGAAGTTTCATTTCTTTAACAGAAGAAGGCGGTTTCTAAGCGAAAGAAAAGGTCTTGTTACGGAAGAGGAATGCGCTCTTCCAAGGAAAACTCAGTTTTCAGAGAAAACCGTTTTCTACGGAAGAAAACAAAATCAAGAAAAGCAAGGCCCTCTAGATGTATTGGTATAAAGGGGCAAGCTCCCGTTAGAAAGCGGTTTCGCGTGTTCTTGTTTTCGCGTTTTGGCGGCCGCGTCTGCACATTAACTTGGAAACTTGGAAATCCCCACAGGAATGAGCATATTTGACAAACGGGGCAACAAAAACATGAACATTTGGATATTGAAGATGTGGAAACCCTAAACTAGCCACATCGGTACTGTATATACTACACACTTGCTCAATGATTCTGGCCGCTTTGAATATTTAAGATAGATTTTCTTGGGAATTGCTTTGATCATTTGCAGTTTGTTCAAACTCCTCAATTCCTTGGGTATTTGTCTTATGTGTTTGGGTGTCCATGTTTGTTCTTGGATCTTTGTAAACTTTGCTTTCCCTCACATGACGAATCCTAAATCCATCAGAAACATGAACCGTACGGATGTCTACCTTAATTCTGCGGTTGAGTGTGCACAGTTTCTATCTTAACAGGCAGTGCTGTATATATCATACATAGAAATTACATAAATATACAATATGTACATACTGGTATATGTATCTGTAGTTTCACAAAGACAAGCGCCAAATGATACAGAAAGGTCCCTGCCACAGGTATATATATAATCATAAATATACATATTTGATACCATATGAATATGTGATGAAATATCCACATCTCATCTGCCAAGCAGACTTTGGGGAATCTGATAGAATCAGTCTTGGTTTGAGGAATCCTGATTTGTTCCTGTGTCAAAGAAACAGGCTTAGGCTGCTCCGCAGGCCCTGTTGCCTGTTTACAAATCAAATACAGAGAGCTTAGCGGAAGTGTCACACCTCTGACACGTTCTTGATGCGACGCCAAGCGACACAGTCAGCATGCGTCACCACGAGAAAGTTACGAGTCTGCAAGCAGCGGCTAGGTGCTGTGCTTTTCTGTTCATGCACTAACACACGTCAACACAAAGTTGCTCCAAAGAGGCAGAATGCTCAGCTTCTATCTAAGTAATTCAAGAGTTGCATGCAAAAAAACATATATATATATAATATACATACATACATATATATATATACTGCATTACGTGTAATCACAAGTAAGTATATGATCATTGTAATTAAACACATGTTAACATCCATCGTATGATTATTTCAAACTTTATATATCGTGTATGATGATTCCTATGATCATTAGAGATTACACATTAGATATGATACGAAAAGAAATGTAAACATATATGTAATGAAACATATATACTATAAGTGCCATTCCTGCAGTGGCCATCGGTTCCTTTCAGAAGACTGAACAAGAGGATCACGATTTCAAATCTCATCCTTCCCTTGTATCTGACTCCAAGATACTCCAAGAAGTTATAGGAAACTCCAAGGTTTCCAGTATATCAACAAACATTCACAGCTTTCCTCAATGCTCTGTGCGCACTTTGCGTGCTCGAACTACTTCAAGTTCGAAGACATCCTTCACAGGCCCAAATGTTCGATTGGTGGGGTATGCCACAAGTTCCCACGGAGCATTTGGAGCCTTCTCGGTGCCTCTATGAACGTAGGCCAAAAAGGCTTCATTGAATCGTTGTCTGCCTTTTAGCACTGCAGAAGGCATGAATTCTGATGGGGTAGCTGCAAACACAAAGAGCACGAAAGAGGGAGCGGAGCTGCTAATTGTGGGCACTTTTGGATTTTACACAAATCCGGTAGAATGAGTGAGTCGTTGTGAACTAAGTCGCAGCCAGAAAAGCAGCTAAAACCATTGCAGAAGGTGATGAAACACTGGACTCAGTCGCATCACCAAAATGAATTACCTTTCCCTTTACAAAGCTTTCGTTGTATTTTCCCATGTAGTTTGGCCACATCGACAAAGTCGTTTCACTGCGCACCATCTGGAAGGGTCTCGCCCCAGCATGGTCTCGTCCCAACCTCAGGCTGATCAATGATTTGGAGATGTCAGGAGCATTTCCCTGGTCAAATCTGGAAGCTTCGGGCAACTAAGGTCAATGCACACATTGGCGCGATTCTGGTCACTCCTCTTGCTTTACAATCCTGGATCGAGCGGAAGGATGTTCATTGGAGAAACATTTCCTGGGTAATCTGGTCATACCAGAAATTCTGAAACCAGAACGCACACACCCACACACAGTCAGAGCATATTATGTTTGCAAAGTAGCTCTTGTGTCGTGTCAGATTGTCGGTGCTGAGTATTTTGCGTGTTTGCAAACATAATATGGGTATTGCCAAATGCAGGCATAATATGCTCTCCCTTTGCATTTCAAACACAAGAGCTCTCCCATAATATGGTTATATAGCCCTCCCTGGTTTTTGCAAACTATCTTTCAAACAATTGCCAAATGCAGGTTGCTGGAATGCTTGCTTCCATGTCGAAATTATGTGCGCAATGTGACCGAATCGTTGGTACATCATCTATGGAGCCCCTGAACCCATGCAATGACATTGTGGGGAACAGCTGCCAAGTTCCTTCTAAATGCGTTTGAAAAACCAGGGAGGGCTATATAACTTACAAGGAGGAGCAATTCCAGTTTCCCAGGAAAACCAAAATGTACCAACTTTCATGTAAAGCGAAAAACATTCTGAACTGCACTTTCATGTCTTTTAACAGGGTGCACTTCCAACATCAGCAGTGTCCCTGCACCGTTCTTTTCACTTTTTCTCCGCGCCCCTATTCAAATTTGAGCTCTTATTTTTCTTCTGCTTCTCTGATTTCTATTCCAGGACAATCTCCACATTGAATCAACAGGTGAACAGGGGTTCTTATAAAATATCCATGCGTATTTGTTGCGTATCCATCCTCCCCCATCTACAGGTGAAGCAACAAACCAACCGCTCGGACTGCTCCTCAACCACCGAGGCAAAATCTCGATGAACAACCTCCGGCTCAGTCGGCCCAAAAATGGCCTCGCCAAAGATTTCACCACCTGGCACAGGATGAGGGGACCCTTTTGGTTACTGGAATGATTTGGAGATTTGACTCATGTGAAATGCACATTTTTTGCGCATGAATGTCCCATGCTTATCATTGTTTATCTAGATTTTCTCATGCTTCTTTGCAATTCCTTGGTAGGTGGCGCTGAGTCATTCTCTGTTACAGCACACGGGTGTCCCCGATCAATTCCCTGATGTAAATAGTTTGGCGCCGAGGAACAGGACTGATCAAACATCAATATGGTCCTTGGCACAGCAGCCATCTGTTTCTATTGATTGTCATTTGATATCCTTAATGGCTAGGTACATAGCCCTAATGACAATCAAACAAATGCAATGACGTACACATTTTTTCAGTGTTTTTTTTGCAAACTGCAAGGGGTATCAATGTGATTGCAATGAGCAATAAATAGCACTAATAACAATTACTGAGCAACGAAACGTTTCCATCACTATTGATGCTCAGCATCGAAGGCCCCAATTCTCTGCAAATCACTGCAGCTGTTTGTGCACACCGGAGGTATGGAGAACAAATCACTACCTGCGGTGTTTCAGCGTGGGTACATGACGGCACCTGTCGTCTAGGTGCCGTGAACTGAACAATCAACGAATCTCTCAACTCTTAGCAAACAAGCATTCAAAACTAGCTTTGCTTGGAACAAATTGCCAATTCAGTTAATACAAAATAATACAAGCATACAAATCTGAATGCGCCCAGCAACATCAATAGTGGTCTCCTTGGTTCGTCAAAGAAGCACGATTTCCAAACCCATTGGGTTGGGCCTGCTTCAGTTCAAAACCTCCCATCAAGGATCGGTTAACGATGTGACCCTCTCTCTGTATCAATGGTCGTCCTTTCTTTGTGAATGGTTTTGAAACCCAGCCACAGGTTCTGGAAACCACTTCCTGCCCGGGTGAAACCAATGAAAAACAAGCACTGATTGCGGGACCAAGAAGCCCTTTTCTGTGCGCACAGCTTTATCTCTTGTGCCAATTCCAATGCTCCACGTTCACCATCATCGCCTGCAACCAGCGACGATGAATACTGATCTTATTCAGTGCCGCTCGTCTAGTAAGTCCTTAAAGACCCGCCTAGATTTTATTTTGGCTTCCGCTGAACAATGTTTTCGGTGCATAAGGACATTTCCAGCAGTGATCATGCCTTGCATCAGACTTGTGCAACCGAGTCGCTGAGAGGAGGGTCAAAGGGATACTGTGCATACTCCTGTGTATGCACGTAGGGTGCCCCCCTGCCACCGGCAAGAATGTATTTGCAGTCACAACATTGCTGGAGTTTCAAGCGAACACAACGGGCTCTAAATGATTCTAAATGCATAATTATACAGTTGCCCATTGCTGCATTGCCCATCCTACTTTTGGCGGCAGTTGGGGTGAGCTGAATTTTTGTGTGCACTGTTCGCTGAGAATACTGTAGTCTTGTCCTGAAAACCTAGGTAGCCAGTCTGTCCAAAACTGGCAACCATATTGAACTATGTCTCCCGCAACGAACAACTTCGAAGCTGGTGAACATGGCAACATCTCGTTTCAAAGCTGCCAGAATCTCAACCGCTCATTCCAAAACAGCATCGGATGGCAGCCTATATAGAGCATATGCAGCATCTGCACGTTCGGCATGTCTGGCCACGCAGCACATCTGCATAACCCGCATGCCACGGGGACTGGCAACGGGCGCGGCATTTCTAACAAGGGTATGGTTACATACAATTTCCTTGCTGTAGTCTTCACGTATACTTGAATCCTAGTTCTTGGTTTGGCGTCTGTTGTAGCATTTCCTGCACTTGTTTTTTTGTTGTCAGGCTCTGGTAACATGGTGGCAAGAGGACGAAGAAGATATCATGGACGTTTTTTCCTGTTTTTTCCATGTCTTTCAATCACGGTTGCAGACCCACTCACTCACACGGTCAGCTGGCGAGCTGATTTCGCTTTCGATTTCCGAATGGTCAACACGGACTTCGCACTTTATAATCTTTGCCAGTACTTCCTATCCACATGTCCTGATCCTTCTATGAAACATGCAAACATGGATCATCAAGCCCCTAAAGATTCTTTTTATCAACACAGCTGGCAACCGGATCTCAACATCTCGGCATCCTGTGCATCCTGCCTTGCTGCTGGGCTGGCCATTGGGCTGAATGGGGCCTTCATGCTTGTTGGGCTTACTGGCGAGCTTGGCTCCCGCAGCATCATCTGGCGAACCCCCAAACGAACCAGCGCAGCTTTGACAGGAGAAGGTTTCAACCATTTCCACTGCGGCACTGTGCTCACAGAATCTGATGGATCGATACAATAGTGACATGTAGTGACCTGGTGTATTTGACATTGTACCATCTGAATGGGCTGTACGTATCAACGGGCTGGATCAGGAGACCCTAATCTCTGAGACAAGGTTCCTACCCTTCCTGCGGCAACTGACATCACTGACGTTGTACAGTTTCTGACCTCGCAGCTCATTGCCGTGCCACTAGGCAGCTTCACGCTGCAACGCACGCAGTGAGCAACGCCCTCCTTGCAGTGGAAGGCCGGCGACAAGCTACGAGGCTACACTCAGCACATGACAGAACATCCTAGAACATCCTAATGCTGGACTTTTTTGAAGATATCCATCTCACAGAACTACATTGAAGCAACCTTTCAAGGAAAGCGACTCAGCCATAAAGGACAAAGACAGTGATCACTAGAAAGATACTTAAATTTGATTCAATTTGGTGGACAAACCCAAAACTCCTAACTCTTCCTTGCCCTGAAAAGAAGTAGCTGAGGAGGTGCAGATCTTTTGATCGGAGATGTTGCCTCACCCCACACTGACACCGTGAACATGGGACCCTCGGACCCAACTCCTTGTGCCCTTTGGGATCCGCGTCAACTCCGTTGCGGGATCCCGAAAGTGTTTACATGTAAGAGCCCATGACAGGCTCTTTGAGCCACGCAGCGTGTCCGAAGCAAGTTGGTAAGTCGGTGTCTCTCGGGTCATTTTTATACAACTCCTTGTGGCACACTAACCACACAAGTGTCGGTCAGAAGGCTTGATGTGATTTAACTTTTGGAATGGAACTAGACTTCACTGGTCCCATTTCTGAGAATTCGGCCGTTGCCGCTGTTGCCTCTTTCACAGCTGCCACCTATCGGTTAAGCCAAGTCATAGGTCAACCCTGTCAAGAGAGTGTTCAGCACCAAGGAACCAGGGAAGGCACCTCTTTTTTGAAGACAAGAGTCTCATCAGGAAAATTCCAATGTTTCACGTATCATGTTGTATATTAAATACTGTTACTGTTATGTATATTGTTGTAAAGAACACGCCGTGCAACAACACCTTGAAACAAAGGATTGAACTTCTGAGCTATGCACTAACCAATGTGGTATCTTGCAGTCGAACGCTCAAAACTAGGAATATAATATATACTGTGCAAGAAAATATGTAGAGTCTGCATGGATCGATTTTAACATGCTTATTACATATGCACATATATTGCATGCACATACGTACAAGGTACATTACCATAAAGCATTCCCTTTCCAAGCCACACTACCATTTTCATATATTTTCATCCATTCTCAACATGGTCCATGGATATCCACGGATCAAATATGGTCCAATCATTTCCAATTTGTTGGACCTTCCATGGACCTTCCGTACCTCCTGCAGAAGTTTCGGATCTGTGAGGTCCATCTCATTGGTCTCGCGGTTGAAGGTCCCAACGATCTGCCAAGCGGACGCGCTGATTTGGAATTATGACATCTGATTTGAGAGCATCAGGCTTACACCGTGCTGTAATATAAGTTGCATGAAATGGAAAAAACAGGGAGAGTACGTTCCAATGACGCAGAAGAAATCAAAAATCTGGACAGCCCAAAACAGGCACTGCGAGTTACATTCCTTGCTTCCTTTGCTCCATAGAAACAAGCCGACTCGATCTCCCCAGCTCTTCCATCCTGTTCCGTTTCTGGGTCCAACCTGAAAAAGGGGAACATCAAGGAAAAAGAACGTGACCAAAAAAAATAGAACGGACCCGATGGTACGTAGCACAAAAGTTATCTCAAGACAAGTGCTCTGAGCATCCCCCTCCCCATCTGTCTTTCTTCATAACTATCGGAAGTAGGGCGAAACACCGCGAAATCATCTGTTTGAATTCTGTTTGATTTCGCACTGGCTGTTTCTATCTTAACACCACTTCCATTCATGTAATCTGCATTCCAATTCATTTGATGTCAATCCTCAAAGCATTCTGAACGCAGCACATCAGGCTTGCCCTATGCAACACCTCCTGCACTAGGGGAAATGACTGCAAGCTTCAAAGGGTCTGCCTCCCAGATGTTCCAACGTTTTAGGAATCCCTGCAAGCGTTGGTCTGGAAGCAAAATGTAAGTTCGACCAAGATATGAGATAGCCTCAGTTGAACTTATTCTTTTGGAATAGCATGGAAGAGCAATTGCAAAAAGACAGAGGATTGAATCACAACAACTTGACAACTTTTGAAATCATGCTAGATCCATCTAAATTGAAATCTAAAATGCTCAACACAATGAAAACATCTGCAGTCGAGTTGCTGGGTATGGACATCCAGGCATCATGCCAGCAGCAGGATCTAAACCTGCGAAAAATGCTGTCCCAATCGACCTAGAGACTTTCGGTATAACCCAACTGATACTTGATACTGATGATAATAATACAGAATCGTAGTGATACAATGAGATAGTACAATAATGAAGCAGGATGCGCACTATAATCGTAATGATAATAATAACATAATACAGTATCTATTAATCTCCGATACCGCAGGTATGACATCAGAGGTGAGGTATCCCCTGAGTCTCCCCGACGCTGCGTGTCAGGATTCCAAATGCCCATTGGCACCTGCTGAAGTTTTGCAAGGGAAAGACAGCAGCATATCAGTCCCAGTCTGAAATATTCTGAAAGCGGAATTGCAATTACCTCGCTTACAGGGGGGTCAATACTATTCGTATCCAAAAGGTATGCTGGCAATACAGGTACCAAAGTAAGTGCATCCACCACTGATCACCAGCACCAAGCTTGAGTATGGATTCCTGGATTCTCCTGAATCCTAGGGTACCTGGTAGCTTTTGGCTTTTCTCTTACCAACTGCACATCAAACCTTCTGGTCGGAAGGTTGAACACAAGTCAGGAAAAAGCACATTCTTCACAATCTCCTTCTGATATCCAAAGAAGCAGCCCTCCTGTTGATATGCCAGCACAAGAATCTTCTTGAATCTCAAACCCTTGCAGCATCCTGGTTGCCATATGCCTGGTTGGGCGGATCGAACAAAACACCATTGGGCGCCATGGTGTAGACTTTGCCTTGCAACAGGGAGGTGCTTGGTTCCTTCATCCTTTTTTTCGACGGCTTGCTACCCGCCTTTGTACTCGAAAGGCTTGGTTCCTTCGAAGGCTGGATCAAAAGCAGCATGTTCACCTGGAGGGCTGGCTGGTTTTTACACTTTACACTCAACGATCAAATAAAATGAAATACTAAAGCCATGATGGGATACAAATTGAAGGCTCAGATTCAGCAATCAGCAAAGACAACGAGAATACATATTTGTACATATTTGAGACGACTTGAGTAGTTCCTCTTTAAGCGCATCACATCTGCTGCCTGTTTCATCTGTTTGCATGTTGCCGTGATGAGATCCACCTCCGTTACTTCCGCCGTTGGTGCCATTGGTCCCGTTGAAGAAGCCCTTCCGGATCCTCAAAAGTTGAGCAACATCTAACGGATCTAACGGTAAGGAACAACGTCATGTATACAGGGAGGTAGCATCAAATCTTATGATTCTACCAGTAAAATCTCCTGATCACATGGTGAAGCAATGTTGAACGAACTAACCACTTCTTACCGACATACTGGTACCATGACAAGTACAGGTTCTGAAGTGGCCTTGGATTCTGGAAGTCATTAGTGACAGAACACCCAGCTTTCAACAAGATACTGAGCTGTTGACGTAGGCTCTGGCGATGCATATGTGGGATAGCTCTGTGTATGTACTTGCGCCTAGTCATGATCGGTCATGATCGGATCCGACTCAGGGAGGATGGTCATGCGTTCGTTTATTACAGTACATGTACGGTATCAAAAGGAATTAACTCAACTCACGCTCTCCTTGAGCGCAATTTGGCAATCCCTAATACCACTTTGCAAATCAACAAACACAGGCCTGTCCAAAGGATAACTTACTGTACTCAGTCAGTCTTCGGCTCCCATAGCAACGTCAGTCTCCCGATCTGGACTGCCTGTTGTTCCGCGTAGTAGTCTTCTTCTTCCTCGCTTGCATTTGTTGAATGGACATGTTGCGATACTATGCAGTATGTGGCTTTCCCGGAAAAGCATCTTCACACTGCAGTGCATTGCGATGTCACCACAAGAGCAAAGCAGTGACTGGCTCTTGGTGAGTAGCGCTGAGTAGCAGCCAACAAGTCACATGCAGTGTCCAACAAATCAAAATATTATCAATATGATATCTCTCCGTCAATCCACGCTTTACTTTACATAGTGGCAAAAGTCAAAGGATGTCAAGTCGCACAAAGGGACATAGAGTGTCATAGATAGACATTAGTCATTAGTCTTTTCCTCCAACGATTTCACAATACAAGTGCTTAGGCTTGGTATAATCCTACGATCCAATGTGATCCATGAAGATTTTCACCGGTCCACCTGCTCACCCTGGATGCCAGGCAATGGCAAAACCTTCCAATGTCTTGCTAAGGGTTTTGTTCTTGACAGGGTGTTGCACTGACACTATTTTCAATGGTATTATATAATTCATTTTAATTCACTATCATCTTTCATGAATATGCCTGTTGTTGCATGAAGGGGAAGAATTCAGGAGGGGAGGACTGAGGAGCACTTTGGAATACTTTTGCAAGTACTCTTGTTTCATCTTATTTCCGCCTATTCTGATCTACTTGGCTATGAGTCCATGTGCTCCAATGCCTTCGATATCCATGTCTTGAATTTCATCTCGAATCGAGTATTGGGGAGTTGAGCTTCTTTATATACTTTGTGTGTTTGTGACTACTTGACTCAAAGCTCAAGCGAAACACCAAACGTCAATTAAATTCAATAAGCCATCTAAGCAAAAAAACTTCATTTCATATTTCCAACCATCTTTAAACTGTAGGCATCACAGTCGCAGCATTTTGCAACGAAGCCCTTTTCAATGTCTAGTCTACTCACTCTCTGCGAGTTGACGAAGGACCCGCTTCATCTCTATGCCCGCTTTGAAGTTGCATACGAAATGAGCAGATGTCAACTGAATTAATATAAGGAGCTCAAGTTCAATCATCAAACAAAAGTCGACCAGTTGACCACGCAAAAGCCATTAGTCTAGGTCGCCCGAGCGCGGGGAGAGAGCTTGAATCCAGCAATCAGTTCTCGAAGCCATCCCTGATTGTGTGTCATATACGCTAGCATGGTATATGGTCACACTCTGCCTGTTCTTCCCCGATGAGATCAAATGAGCATAGAACTATCCAGCGCATTAGTTCATATATTTATATTTGCTGGCACAAACCATCGGATGGCGGCCTGATCATGATGAGAAACACAATGGTTTATTCATTCATAAATTTCTCATCACAGGTTTGGCAAGTAAGGTGTAGAAAGGTACCCAATGGCTTCTGCTATGCTGGTGTTCTTCCCTGTTTTGAATGAAGGTATACCAGTATGCCAATGATTCATCAATTCCGATCCTCTCCAGTTTGCGACTTCTTCTCCAGCACGTGAGCGAAAATACGCTGGCCTTATGCATCCCACAGTCAAGTGAAAGGATAGCAAAGGTGCAAATTGGTAGAAACCCAAAGAATCTAGACTCTACAAGTCTACAAGCAATGTTCTGGAGATGAACTAGGGCCAGTCAAACAAGGTCCGACAGTGTCCGATCTTGTTTTGCTAAGGAAAAGACATCCCCTCGTTCAGCACTTAATGAAAGAACTACGAGTACCCACTATGTTCCACGGCAAACAATCCGAGAATAGATCCAAATGGCATAAACAGATAGTATTCTTGCTATGCCACAATGTATATTAATAATTATACTAATATAATTGTATAATCATGAATCATCATACCTGAGGAATGTCCCTTAAGGTTGCAAGGACAAAACAAATCAAAGCAAATCTTCTTCGGTTGACATGTTGCAAGGCTGCTGGAAGATAAAGCGGGTTCTGTCAATCGTGGTTGATAACACGACAAACAACATACAAACACTGAATCCCTCTTAGAAGGCCATGATGGAAGACGTCATGCACATGGAATCGTCAATGTTCAGTAAACATGGGACTACAGACTACTGATCTGATAGGCTGGAGACTATGTATACTTCTTCTCTTGATCGAAAGACGGAAACGAACAATCTCAAGCAAATGCTACTGGTACACGACCTCATTACCACCAAAATGATTCTTGACCCCTGGTAATCGCTGAGGGAGACAGGCGCTGCCAGGTTTCTGTTCTCAACAAGTCCTTCGCTTGTCAGTGAAGCAGGTGTGAGCAAATTCGACCGTCAAAGCACTCTAGGCTCAATATGTGCTCCACTCAGAAAGTTTGCTGCTTTCTGACGTCTTCGCCATAGAATAGGCTATGGCTTCATACGAGTATGGCTTCTGTTTTCTACTTTCCCTTGCTGTCATGTGCGCTGCCATGATTTCAATATCATTCTCATATCTTCTGATCATACAAAAACCCCACCAACAGTCCTCACCCATAAGGTAGCCCTCTGCAACCAATCCTCACAGTCGGCTCAACAGCATGATCTACGAGCAATTCAGCTCCTCTCTAGCTTTTGTCCCTCACGCTGAGAAGCTGCAAATGGTGCCTTGTTGTGCTTCGATACCAGGTTTGACAGGCCAAGATTTGATACCAGGTTTGACAGGCCCAGACTCCCAAACCTTCCAAAGGCAACAAAGCCGAATGATGACAATCCCAGCGTTTCCCTCAAGACAAGGCACGATCTTTATTGTTTCGATGCTCCTGCCACAATGACTTTGCCTCAGAGGCTGATCAAACAAGGCGGGAAAGTCTTGCTGAAATGCTTATCACCTGTAGATATCTGTAGTACCGTTCAGTACCTACATGATCCATCATGGTCCTATATCCTCTCAAAATTCCCAACCAAAAAATTCATAAAAAATCCCTGTAGATCCTTCGGGAGGTATCTGCTCTGCGGGTGGCTTTCCTACATTTTCCTACATTTCCAACCAAAAATCTCATTCTGCCCTTGTTCCCAAACGCCTCCATGACAGTTCTCTCCTCTAACTCCTTGAGGGCCTCAACTTCCTGCAATTTATGCGGGGATGAAATGAATCATTAAAAAAAAAGGGAACAGCAGCAAGACCTAAGTGTGTAGACAAAACAGCCTTCAAACTTCATACATTCATTGGCGTTCATTGGTTTATTAGTTTTTTTTTAGCACATTACCCCTAATTTCAAGTCAACTCAAGCCACACCACGAGTACCTTGCCGCTCAAGCCCATGGAGCGCCCAGTGCCAGGTCGCCTTGGGTAGTGTGCCATAGCTTTGGCTCTTCAGAAATGATGTGCCCATGACCCCGGGATCACGACGCTCTTGCAGCAGCCCAAGCGTCGCTTAGCGCCCACAGGTCCACGTCCTGCTGGCGTTCAGCTTGGCTTAAACATTCAAGATCTAACGGGCTAACGGGCAGATTTGATCAGCTGTGTAAAAATTGAATAAAGTCTTCAACCCCCATTAGCATCCTGGCTCCTTTCCTCTTCATGTTGCTGCGGGTTGGCATTCAAACACAACTATGAATCTTTCAATTATCAAGGAGGCATAGTCAGAAGGGGACAGACCAGTATAAGGATTGTTTCATTTGAGCTTCTTTGCACTGAACAAGTCCTTTGCGGCCTAGGAAAAAACAGTACCGGGCCCCAAATGAAACTAAAGGACTCGTGTCTCGTGTGGATTATAGTTGATAGCTAGAAGCTGCATTGAAGGTGCTGTAACGTAGTGAAAATACACGATTCAATGACTAAAGACTATCTTGGAATCACAAATAATGACAGAACCATTTTGGCTGAACTCAGACATCAAACCATGTGAGCTCTCATTCCTCTCATTCCTTCAATGCTTTGCAACCGAACTGTGTAAGTGTGTCTGTGAGGCCCCAACATTCATTCGTCTCCGTCGACGAAGGAGCTCACCCCAATCCTTGCGTGAGACTGTGCATGGGAATCCCAGCGAATCCTGCGTCCTGCAGTCTTTTTGGTATAATATCTCTCTATCTTAAGCTGCCCCCTACACTTTTGCCTCAAACAACACGTTTGCCTTCCCTTATAACGAATCGCCCATCTACGGTTCACCACTATCATTATGGCAACATACAGCAACTACAGTTTCTGTATTACATGGGATTACATTGCAGTTTCTGTTCTCAGATCGCATGCTGGCACTTGTACTCAGGAAGCGGCTGAATCGTTGGCCAAGACCCAGCCCACAGGCTTACCATGGATTCTTAACCAACCTTGGTGAAAAGTGAAACATCCGAAAAATACAATACAGGTGGACTTGTAAACAAATATTGACATTGCATGGACATGCATTGATACATCTCTGCAATCTGAAATCATTGCCACAGTGGCCATTGCACCAGTACACCATGGCCACGGAAATGCAATGAATATTTTCATTGCAATCGTACCATGTCGTAATATATCGTACCAAGGAACCATCGAAGTTCTGCGTTTGTGCAAAGACATATTCACCGCCTCGCAGCTAAGCATCTGAAGAGGTCAATGAGTTGGGGTTTGATTCGTTCGATGCCTTTTTCAACAAATGTCTACATCTTTCAAGATAGGACATGCCATGAATGAAATCTCTTAGGCAAAGCATGGTCTCTCTGCCTCACAAAAAGTGGAAGGCTTATTGGCCGCATGTGATTTGAAAAGTGATTCCTTTATCACCTCATTTCAACCTCACATTGTCATAGAGTCACCTGTCTTCAGTGTGACCTGGTTCGACTGACATTACGGAATTGCAAATTTGTTAACTGTCAACTAAACATAAGCGTAGATACCTCAATACTTTGTGCCCTCAGGACGCAAAAAGCCAACAAGAACTTGCATCCATGGCACATTTCAGTGTCGCCACGGTCTTGGCCTTTCGACTGGGGCTTTCCCTGCAAGTTCAGCGGTTCACCAAACTAACAAGAAACAATAAGAAACATTCGAACTATAGATGCACAGCTAGAGCAACAGTGCTGTGCCTCACAGGAACTCCAGTTTTGAAGACTACTTCCAAAGAACAAATGCCTCACAGGAACGCTCACAGAACCACTAACGACATTGGATGCTGTCCCAATGTCCTATATGAAATCAGGTGTAGGCATGCAGGGCTGTTCCTGGAGTGTTAGAACCATCCGCCAGTTGTGTGAAAGCACAGTGATGACCTCCTTTTCCCATACTTCAAAGATGATTGGTTTCTTTCGGATCGTTCAGTGCATCTAAATATATCTAAATGCTGAGTTCTTTTCGTGCCGGTTTGGCTCCCACCTTGCGGCTGGTAGACAGGCACTGCTAGCCTCAGTGCAAGCTTGACATGGATTGTAATCGATATGAATCGAACATCTGCGCCAAGCAACTCAAGTGGTGGATCTGTCTCTAATGGAGTAGCGATCTGGCGCTCGATTTTCGAAGGAGCTTCATATCGTCAGTGTGGTGAGCAAAGTGCTTTATCATACTGACAAACTTTAGGATACTTGAGGTATAACATGTCAAGCATCACAACATTTGACATGTTTGCACTATGGTGCATTTTGTACCATTATCTTTCATACTTCTGCTCAAACCATGTATTGTGATGTACTCCGTGACTTGATTGCATTGGTACCCCCAAATTGCAAAACACAGTTGACTTCAAAAGGTTTCTCGCAAAAGTGATGACCCCAACAACTTGATACAATAAAAACGATATTATAATATATATATATATATTATATATTATATACAACATATTTTGGCATAACATTCATCTGTGTGCCTCCCCAATGTTGTCGACCCCTCGAAGGTGTGCTGCCTCGGAACATGCATCAAGTAGGAACAAAAAGGAGTAGAAAGGAAAACATTCTGTTAGCAAAACAATAAATAGTAATATATTTTGTATTGATGCTTCATATCTGTACTGTATCTATATATATATATGTGCATATATACAGTATACATAGAGAACTGAACAATACTATACAGACTATGCAGGCATCTTCAAATACCAACTCCCACACCCACAAGGTTCTGGCAATCCAACCAGGTTCGTTTTCCAGTTTCAACCTGAGTTTTTTCGGTCAACTGAGCTGGCTGGCCTGTCTAGGTAGCATTGGGGGATGTTGCCCGATGTTGTGGATGTGTTAGCTGTTCTGACCACACGCCTTGTCCATGGGCATCATTGGATGCGAATCCCGGTACCTGGTTCCTTGATGTAGGCATCCCGACCAACCATTCATGCTCATCTCAGATACAATGAACCTGCTTCCTTTGGACCTCACAAATGCGTGCAAAACCTGTATCCAGATGAGCTTGGTGATGAGCTTGGTACACAAATTCTTCAAGACCTTTAGGACATCTGAACAAGCACTGAAAGGAATCATGGCAAGGAGGACTGCCCTGGCAACAACGTAGCTCCTTGCTAAGTTCCAAGCTTCTTTGTCTTTAATTTTGCTTCCATATGAGGCTCTGCTTTC
The DNA here is from genome assembly GCA_000507305.1 of Breviolum minutum Mf 1.05b.01. Lineage (NCBI taxonomy): Eukaryota > Dinophyceae > Suessiales > Symbiodiniaceae > Breviolum > Breviolum minutum. The sequence continues at coordinate 94,383 of DF239240.1, forward strand.
ACTGTGCCAGTCTTGGCAAGAACCTGTTGGAAAAGGAGCCACTGCGAATGCAAAATCAAACGATTTTGAGCAATTTCCAGGCAAATTCCGACATTCTATGAGTAAGCACATTCTGTAAGCATGCAATCAGTACTCACGTGTTCAATCCAACATGCAACCAAATATTCAAGCAGCCTTGAAAGAGTTACTATTGATATACTGAAAACTGACCACTCCAAAATGAAAAGCCTCGATTGGATAAAGTCGTGCTGTCAATCACAATACGCATTACTTTCTAAAACAGGCTGTAATAGCATCTCTGACTGCGCAGCTACCGGAATGTATGCTTTACACTTAACCGAAAATGATGCTGATGTTTCGGTTCGGTGTATTGGTCAAAGACTACAGTAGTGCACCATCCAAAGCGACGATAGCCTGAGTATTGGAATGATCGAAGCGTCCAAATGATTCGATGATGTGACGTTCCTTCCAACCGTGACTCATTGGCGTTATATTGATGCTCAGCCTCATAGGTCCGATTTTGACTTTCCTCTTGGACAGACATCTTTCCGGAAGCTTCCTGCCTGAAATGCCAATACAATCTAACACAGCCAAAAAGAAATTGGCTTGATTTCACTTGCATCCAAGAAATCCTGAAGCAATGGCACAATGACATAAACCCGCAAACCATGACACCAGGATGATACGGAAATCTATCAACATCTAGTTGTCCAAGTGAATTCCTTGGCGCCTCTGTGCATCAGGATTGCCCCAGGCAAAGGCCTTGCGATTAAACCTCGATGCCGCAAACCCGGCATGTCAACTGCGCAATACAGAATATGGACCTGAATGGATTTATCATCTCTTTGCATTCTCTTGCTATATTGTATATCCTTTGATCTCATATATAATATACGTAACAATATATACAATATATCTACCTTTGGTATACTACGAGTAAAAAAGTGTCACGATTCATGCATTGTTCATCATTGTTCCGTGCATTGTTTTGATTGGCTCTCAAATCTGGGTCCTCTCCAACTCACCGGAAATCTCTCTTCAGACGCTTTCTGCCCTTCAGGCCGTTAATTGCATCTTTTTTCCACGAAGAAAGGTCCTGAAATGGACCCTCGTCCGACGCACTGGTCACTGGTTTCCTGAAACGCTTTTAGCGTTGGAGTGACCATGATCTTATCAGGCAGCTCAAGAAATCTCCTGAGCACCCCAAAAAAAAGTGCTACATGGTACAACTGTCCGAGAAGCATGCAACTACAGTCTATACCTTTCATACTGGTAATCAAGAAGGATCAAAATTACGGATGGCAAACATATGGAAAGAATCAAATAAAGTGCAATCATCCATTTCCACCTGGACCTAGCACCTGTTGATCTAATGAATGGACACAACAGCCCTGAAGTGACTGTTGTCCATGTCTGCCCAACTTATATTCCATTTTATTTTTGAAAAGTCATACTGATATCAGTCCCAGACTCCTATATCCTATCATCTCTCTCTCATTCTGACCCAGGAACTCAGTATTGCCATGCTTGAGCTGGAATATGCAGGCACGCTATGAACAAAAACTGCAAACCACAAGGCATGGTTGCACCATGTCACGCACCACGAGCATGCTGATCAAGGTTTTTGTATTCTCATTCTTTTGTCCTTTGATCTCTTTCAACTTTCATATTATGAGTGTATGACTGATGCCTCCTTTCTTGATATCAATAAAGCAAGGGAATACCACAAAGACCTTCTCAGGCAGCAAAGCATGGCACTCTAAAATGTTTCTGGACGGCTGTCCTGCACGAATCACTTCGATCGTGAAAGTGAAGCCTTGTCCCGAAAAAGGAATGGAGCATAAAGAATTGCTAGCACGCTGCCAGAGAGGGTAGTTTTGAAACCTTTTTTGGATCGATCATTTTCTTAGGTTCATCATGGGATCCAATAAACTTATATAAACTTCAGCTATATCCATGTCTCAACGTACAACGGGCAGCTCCTCCATCATGCACTCTGCAGCCGTCGGTGTCCGTCACCTGTCGTCAGACAGTTCTGAAGGAACAATGGTTGGAAGCACGCAGTCCTCCATGAATTGGCTGTTCTAAGACATCCATGATCTTACATGTTCATAGCCATTCTAGTCCAGAGATTCTCACTATTTACAGGAGATCTGTTTCAACTTTGAATATGTTTTGCATGCCAAATTCACGACAAACAGAAATAGGATGAGGGACCAAGGAACACGGATCTGCAGAACCCCCAATCAGACACCCCTGTACAGGCAAACACTTGCAATTTCAATCCTAAGAGCTGCACACTTTAATGCATACTTTTTTGTGGGGATGAGTTTGCTTTCCCAAATAATCAAGCACTTGGCTCCCCCATTGCCAGAAGCGCACCCAAGCCATATTTCTCCAAAAGTTTGCTCTCTTTGCTCTCCTGGTGAAGCCGATCCAAAAGATGTCCAAATTGACATTCCATCTGTCAACAAACCTCTATGATCCAAGATCTGGAGCAGTAAATCAGTACGGTCAATACGATAGGCATATGTCTCTGATACGATCTGAGGGTGAAAGAATCTCAAAAGGACTCCAGCTAGACTTCCTGATTTTGATTAAACCTTGAACAAAGCATCTGCTACACCAGCAATGCGCACTTGTGAAGGATTCCCGACGAAACAGGTGAATAAATGAATTTCTTGTCACTTCATTGGTGCTTGGGTTGCCGTTCTGACATAACTCCAGTAATGGACCGACCAGCTGCAATCAAGACTCTGTACGCCGTTGGATTGTACCTGTGACGTGCGAAAGATGCTTTCGTAGGTCCACTTAATGAATTCCTATGGCTTAGCTGAAATTTAAGTCAACCAATCCGGCAAAAAATAAACCACTGGCTTGGCATATGGTTGCACCTTTTACTCGTAGTATGCCCTAGTCATTCCAATTATGTTTCACTGAAGGAGGCGATGACAAGTCGCCCAGGCTTGGGCCGTGACATAACCGGAGAGAAAACTGCAACTGAGGCACGCATCACATCACAAAGCTGTCTGACCTGTTCGGCAGAAGTGAGCCTCAGTTCGGCGCAGTTGAGCTATGTTTGTAATTGTGGCGGGTGGGGATGGGGCTGCATTTGTTCTTGCGGTGTCTCCTGTTGCTGCTGCTGCTGTGCCTGCGGCTGCCTGCAGTTATTGGTGCTTGCGCTTGCGTTTGAGCTTGCCATGGTGCTGGTGTTGGTGGTGTGCTTTCTGTTTGTTGTTTGCTGTCTGTTTGTAGTTTATAGTCTGTTGATGCTGTCTTTTGTGTTGTTGTTGTTGTTGTTGCTGCTGTTGCTGTGGTATGGTGTTTTTGTAGTTGTATGTTGTTGCAGTTGGTGTAGTTGGTTGCATGTAAACGTATGTAGTTGTATGTAGATGGGCTATGGCACAAACACAGCCGTGGTTCCAACTGCATTTTTCGATGTCACTGCGTGAGGTGGGGTGGGGATGTCAACGTTCCGAGAAGTTGCACATATGGTGGATGTGTAGGTGCTTTGGACTCCTTGCCATCTTATGCCGCAGGCGGGCAGGGTTGGGTCGAAGACTTAAGATCAAGTATTGCTATATTCCATACTCAAGTACTATTGGGATTTCCAGCCAGATATTCCAGTCCCCGATTGCAGCAAAACGGAAATATCTGTGGGCGTCTGTAGGTGTACAGTAGTTGCTGGCAGCCACATGAATCGCTCACGTGGAGTAAGCTACGCAGCTGGTGGGGGTGATGTTGTGATGGATAGTAGTAGCAGCAGGTGGTGCTGGTTTTGCTGTTGTTGAAGATGAAGAAGAACAAGGAAGAAGTTGAAAGCCATTTATATGACTTATGACTCCAAAAACTCATCCAACATCCATTTCAAAACTTCAGGCTTTTGCTTAATCAGCTAAGTTCTCACACTCGCGTTTGCGTCGACTCTTTTTGGCCGTGGGATTCTGCTCCTGGACGGCTTGCTCTGCCTCGGACAGCAGGTCTCAAGTCATGTCTTTTTTTCTACGGCGAATTTCACGGTGAAAAATCTTGGTGGCCCTGCCTTGGCGGTTTTGCTGCGGGCAATTTCACCATGATGCCTTCGTTTTGAGAGTCCAAGTTCACCAATGTGGTGATGAAAAGGCTGCCAAGATCCAAACAAATCTTCCAGGTTTTCCCTGATGTATCAGGATTTATCCCATTGAAGTACTCTCAATTGCTAGCATTGTTCTTGGTCTCACACTATTTATTACAGCATTGCATATCATTGCGATGGGACCACTGCATTGGATAACTGTCCCTTCCTCCAAATTGGTTGCACCGAGTGACACGCGAAGCTCGTAAAGCCGGGACTCTTTCATCGGCGCCTTCGCAGAGATTTTAACGCTTCGATCAACTTCTGATTATGTAATTTGTTTCAGAAGTCTGGAATGGGCAAAAAGTGGCAAAAATACCGATGTTGAATGATATTGACTTTCACTCAATTTCAACTCTAGCCAGGAAGCTCCAATTTAAGGTGGACCCATCCTCCATCAATGAACACCACCAGCGCCTCACTAAACAGTCGAATGAAGTCACGGGTAGGGATTTTCTGTCGTCGCAATTCGTACCTGCTGTCTAGTCTCGGTGCATGTAGTGGCAGGAATGAGCATGGTGTATTGATCACACTGAAGGGGCTGCAAATGTTGGGATGGTATTGTCACAGCAAACATTCCAGACTTGGATGAGTGGGCTATAAGCTTGGGAAGCATGTTGGAACTGAACTTTGGATCACTTTGGTGTATGGTGAATCAAGGTCCCTCTGCTACGCACCTTGCTTCTGCCAGCGTCCGGAAAGGGTAGGATTCACCTATAATTCATGACAGGACTTCGGGCACTGTGGTGAATCTTTGAAGCTTTTCGAATCTTTTCGATACTTTTCAAACCACCAATATTGAGGGTCTCTAGGCTGAAAGGATCAAGGCTTAAGAACGTGCCCTTTCAGCTACAGTATTGCTCGCCCTACTCATTGAAGCAATTCATTCGGCTACTAGAGATTTGCATAGCAATCCAGGGAGGGTTCCATTTCGATCTTTGGTGCCAAGATGCCAATCAGCAATAGCAATTGCTACAAATAGTCTTGAGATCTCTAGCAGGCTCAAATTGATAACAACTGAAAACGGTCTCAAGATGTTTCAAGTTATGTTGACTTGATAAATATGAATTGACCGAGTCACGATACTCCTCCTGCAGGAATTGTCGTGTGGACGGACGCACCGCCTCGTCCAAAGTCCAGACCTGCGACTTAGCTGCAGCTCCTTCCCTGTGACTCTGTGTGATTCATGGGCTCTTAACGCTGCCGGCATTGCCTTCCCTTACAAACTACCTCTTTCATGCTTGGTGTTTGAGTGAAGCTTTGTACTAACTTTTCATTTGTGGCAAAATTGGTAGTCCGACTATTTCATCAGTCTTTGCATAGAAGCCAAAAAATGCAGCAAAGTCAGTTTGAGCCTTTACAACCCTGTATTCTCGAGACAAAACATCAGAAGATTTTACCTGTTGATGCTGGTGGCATCCCATTGATCTGCCTCTGGAGATGAGGAAGAGGTGCTTAGCCCAAAAGCCTTCGGCGATCCTGAGGAACCGATCTTCCATTGCCATCTATTGCCCATAGCACTGAAAGGGTGTCTACTCATAACCAGTGTGACAGAGTGAGCAAGTAAAAAATGATCAAAACAAAAAAGCTGCTCAGTCATATCTGACTGATTCTGACTGTGCATTTATGATAATCTATGTTTCTAGTGATCTACAGTAGATCTCTTTTCCTCCATCCATATCCATCCATCTGCTGAAGTGCTCCCTTTACTCAACTGCACACCTGCATTTGATTGAACTGATCAACCGTCTCCTTCCTGGTCAAACAAGTCCATTGCTATTCCACAATGTTTGGAATATTTCTACAGGGAGTTGTCATGCCCACAGAATTCCCATCTTACATCTGCTTGCAACTTGGCAGCGACCCTCGTCCATTGCGCCAGAGAAAGCTTGCAACAGCTAAATTCAGAAAGCGTTCTCAAAGAATTAAATATATACATATCCTCCTAGATGGCCTTCTCCACAAGGTTGATTACCACTTGTGATCTTGTCAAGATTCCAGCTAGAATCTGGAATCGGAAGGGAACCTTCAACTAATTGTGGCTCTTCAATTCTAAAGGAAGACAAACTGCAAATCTCGGCTGATAATGTCACATTGTTGGGAAACCCACAGCGTTGATGGTGGCTACTTAGCTGCTTGTTTCATGAAGTCTTGCAGATACTCAACTTGGCTTGCTCACTCTGAGCCAAACGTTGCTTCAATGTCGCCTGTACCGAAAAAACCTAAACACTTTGAGGTCTTTCGGTACTCTGGGCGTGTAAAGTGAATGCTAAGGATCAGGCAAGGGCTTCATCAGGATAATTTTGATCAGTTGAGACATGAGAACTCTGAGAAGCGGCTATCTTATCTTCGTTATCTTGGTCTTCTTTGACAAGTACTGATAGCAAGCTGCTCGGTTTTGGACTGCGTCTGCGCATTGAAGGGCCCTGGCGCTTGAGCTCTCATGTCTGGCCTGGGAACCAATTGCAACGAGTGCACGTAGAGGTCAGTGAATTTTGGTCAAGAAACGTTGGCTTTTCGAACAAGACCTTCATCAAAGTCTGCTACGTTCCAATTCACAGGTCCCTCGCCCAGAAAAACCCGGGAAAAATCATGGTTTATGTTTATGTATGCATATACTGTGTAAGGGATCATACTACCCACTACTAAAGGGATGATTAACGTAGCCCACTATAGAACCCCCTGGTAGTCAACCAGTAAAGTGTGATGCCTCAGGTTTATTCTTTGTGCTTCTCGTGTGACTAGTTTATGTACTTTAAGTAATGTACGTACTGTATGCTTGAATGACTGGGTTCTACATTTTCTTGCAGATTTGATATCACAATATTGGTATGTAATATTGTAATCCAGCACCTTCTTTGAGGTGCTTTTCAGAAACAACAATCATCAGGGGTGCAGTTGGGTTATGTTTGTTAAAGGTGCCCTACTGTGTATACATATAATATATATATATATATTATATGTACGTACTGTGATTGGGGTAGCAATCAACTCAGTAGCAGCACCAAAACCCCAAAATGCCAGTCCCACTGGCAAGCGCAGATCTTTTCCCCAAGATACCAAAAGCTCTCAGACCGTCAGTGGAAGCTGCCCTGCAGCAAAGTTGAAGTCCCGGACTCCAAAGCGAAATGGCACAAGTCACGACCACGCCACAGCCCACCTCTGGCCCTCCTGAGCCTTCGAGACTTCGGTTGATTGAATCCTGGATTGGAACACTATGATACTCATGGATGCAAATTCACACTCCCAAAAAAATTATTAAGTCTTTTCTTTAATTGCAACACTCGCATTGATGATCGAAACACCATAGGACTGTCTCATGGCAGTCTTGATCATTATTGCCTTCCCGAAGCCATTTAAGTCGAGTTCGATTATGGGACCGTTGTTTGAGTATGGCTAATTCATCATGAAGCTTGTACTTACCCAGTTTGAGGGTTTCCCTAAGAAACGATGCTTCCATGATCTTTGTGAGAGCATCAGCCAATTGTGCTCCTGAATGGACCCAACGAAGTTTGGTTCCTTCCGAAAGAAGGTCCTTTATCGACCTGGCTTGCAACTGGGTTCTGAATTCACCGCAATTTGGGGGTGCAGTTCTGGTTACAAGATCATATAAAGATTTACAGTCTGTTGCAGCCACCGAAGAATCGAGTTGTTGGGCTCGAAAGGTTGCAGTGGAGATCGCATCAGGCAGATGACGTAAAGCCTCTTCCGGCTTTCGCCATTGAATCTTTGGATCAAGAAGCCAACCCCAAAAAAGCTTTACCCATGACAGTTGATCAAGTGTGGTGGCAAGAGACATGGTTTCTGCTGAAAGGGTGCTGGTGACAACACGTTGGATTTTCTTACATCCCCAGGAAATGGGGCTAACCGGACACAGTGCATTATCAACGATATCTTTGTGGGTACTAAGAATGATACAACCAGTGTGAGAATCCGGTGATGCCTTTGATGCAAAGGAAGCGTCACTGAAGGCTAAGAAACGAAGGTCTTCACGTGCAATGGGTTGCACAATGATTTCAACATCATGATGTCTTTTGGCTTCATGTAGGGTCTTATTGGCTTCTATCAGTGTGCCTACCTTGGCCTGATTCACTTGAGATTGCAAAAAGCTAAGTCGGCTTGCCAGATCTGGTCTGGTATTGACCGATGCATATTGCAATGATCCAATTAGGGCTCTGAATTGCTGACGTTCATTTTCGTTGACCTTCTCTTCAACCTGACTTCTACGATTACTATCAATAGCAATGGGCAGTACCTTTCTGACGTAGTCAGATTGCGACAAAACAATACCCATGTCACTTCTTTGGTGAAGATGGATTCCTGTGAAAACGAAGTCACTAATCTTTTGTGAGCGAAATGGATATTTCTCTTGCAATTTGGCCAAGCGGTTCACATCTCCTCCACAGAGACCATCATCCACGTGCACGCCAATTACACCACGTGGTGTGCCATCACTTTTGCGCAACACATAAAGACAAGGATCAAATGGTGATGGTTCAAATCCAAGCTTTACTAGTTCCTCATTCAAAGTTTGAAACCACAAGAAAGGTGCGTCAATGAGTCCATATGCTGATTTCTTCAAACGACAAATTTCATCGGACTTGAGACCCATGGCACTAATTAGTTCAGGTACTGGTTCTATTCCAATGACTCTACCTTCCTGAGTTTTACCTTGAAGGAATGCGGCTTTGATGTCGAAGCTCCTAAGAATCCAGCCACTGGAAGCGATCAATTGAAGAAGGACCATACGTGAATGCTTGCTCAAAGTGGGTGAATCTCGATTCAGTTTCTCAATGCTTGGATCAAGATAAGACAACCAAACGTGCTTTGGCTTTACGATCACGTGGATTCTTAGGATCTCTATCCTGTTCTTCAATGGGCTTCCAGGTGAGTACCCATCTACAACGAAGGACTTCCTGTGGTGGTAACTGATTCCTAAGCGTTTTACAAACTGTATCGGTACTCAACCAATTCATGACTTCATTCTTCTTGGCTTTACAAAACTCTTCTTTCTCTTGAGCGCTAAGTGATGTCAATTTCACTTCAGCACGAGCTCTCTTTGTGGCACTGGCTAAGAAACACATCTCAGAAGGATTACTTTCGTTTCTCCAATCTGCTATGTCTTGATCAGTTATGTTAACTTCAATTCTCCAGGCCATGTGTCGTATATCATCTTCAACAAACATGATTGGACTTTCATCAATGGATTCTAAGCCAACACACAAAAGACCTTCATCATCAGAAGGTACAGGAACTGTTGCTGCATCAGTCTCAATCGGAGTCGGTTCTGACAGCTGTGGAACCTTCTGCCTCTGGTTCAAGTATTGATGGACTAGGGGAGTTGGTCTCCAAGGGTGTCTGACCTGTCTCGACAACAGCTGGTGGTTCTTGTACAATTTCTTCGGGCTCAACATTTCTATTGGTTTCACTTTGATTTTGGCGATTGATCTGACTTTGCAATTCAGAGACCTGTCTCGGTGGTAAAACGGACTTGGGGTCTATGTTATGTGCTTCATAGGCACTAACTGGACGAATATTTTCCGGGGCTCCCCGGTACAGTTTACCACACCAGGAAAGCCAAACAACATGGTCATTCTCTTGGACGACTACCTGCAAAGGACCAAACCAACCCTTTTGATTACCCATGGTTTTCCAAAGCATAATCCATTCACCAGCTTGAAAATGGCCTCTATGGGGTCTACTTCTTCTAAGCAAAGCCCGTCTCAATGATGCACTATTATCAGCTTGATGAAACGCTTTTCGGGCACTTTCTCTTAGACTCAATTGCTCACGAAATTGGATACCCTGACTAGTTTCGGAGTCAGCAAGTCCATGGGCAGGCAGTTGGTCATCTCCACAAATGGAGCCAGGCAAACGCAAGGCCTTGCCAAAGACAAGGATTTCTGGTGAAAAACCCTTGCGTAAGCTATTCGCATTTTTGGCTTGCGTCGCATGCCAGAGACATCGCTGTAATTGGCTGTAGGAGTTGATTGGAAATTCACGATCAATTTTCTGAAGCATTTCTTCTAGAATGGCACCATGTCTTTCGGCTCTGCCATTTTGCCAATGTGCATCAGGAACAGTTGTTGTACACTTAATGCCATACTGTTGAAGAAACTGAGTGAATTCTTCACTGTTCAATTCTGAAGCGGAATCAATGACTAACTCCACAGGGGCGCCAGCCCAGCAGAGCCAAGCTTGAATCAAACATTGAATGGCACTATCAGAAGTACGACTGGGAGCTATGATGGCAGTATGAAAGCTGGTACTCATGTCGATAATATGGTAGAGATGAAACACCTGACCTTGTTGATTAGTAAACTTCAGCCCATCCACAGCAATGCGGTCATTGAAATCAAGGGCTGGCTTGATGGTTGCAGGACGGCTCAACTTCGGTCGAGTCTGCATAGCACATGTGGAACACCGGAGATCATCAATGCCATTTATTATGGAAGCATCAACACCTTGTTGACGAAACAACACTTTAAGACGATCACTTGAGGGATGTCCCAGGTTGGTATGGGCCTTGATGATAGCTTGTTGGTTCTCTTTAGAAAGCGCCAAAAATTTGGGACCGTGTTGAGAACTTGCGGCATCGATTTTCTGAATCGGTCCAAGGCTTTCCAAGTCTTGGTCATGTGCATCAATGGGATTAATCTTGGGGTCATCATTGGGATCGCTGGATGGAACCATTAATGGCTCACCTACTTTCAGCATGCCAGGCTGAGATGATATCAATGGCTGTTCCGCTGGAACTGCTGTCGACTCATCAGGATTGCGAGCAAAGATGGTTATACAAAGCTTGCAAGGATGGCTGCTTCTCACCTTTTGACGTTTAGAAAGATTTTCCCACAGTTCCCATTCATCTTCAATAAACAGCTTATTGGATACTCTATGGACAAAGACACTCTTGCGATATGGCGCTTCACCTACAGCAGTTTCCTTGCAAGGAATCATCGTGCGGTCTGTGCCTCTTCCAGCAACAATGAAACAAACACATTTGTCGGTGATGAGGTCCTGAACTTCTTGAAGAATACTGTGATCTTCAATGGTCTGCTTTCCTACTCGAGGTATCAGTGGATTACATTTATCGATGATTTCGGACCAACATTGTTGAACAGTCAAAGGACTTTGCTTCACATCTAAACGACGACGTTTGGGTGGTTCCATGTTGGACGGCTCAGACACACGGGATATTTCTCCTTTTGCTCGATGGAACTGGCTCGAAAGTCGAGGCTTCTTGACTTCTCGGGCTGATGTTGGTGCGCCAAAACTACGAGCAAGCGACACATAGCAAGGTTCTTTGATCTTACAATCATCATGATTTCGTTTGATCACAATGGCAACAACTTGACGTGCAAACTTTCGAGGATAGTTTTCAGTCAGTTGTGATCTTTGTACCCTATTTTCCCCAACTTTTACTGATCCCTCTATTCTTTGATGTTGACTGTGACTACCATTACATGTTCTACCATGTAGATGTTGAAACATTTGTTGAGACGAAGTCATTATACTGTCATGCTTTTCCTAATGGGCAAACCGGTGACGTTATCGATGAGTCCAAACTGGCACATGTCAATTCAGCGGCAGCAGTGGTTTCAAACAACTCTTTCAACAAAGGAAGTTTAAACATCAGGGAACCTCTGGGCTGTTCCCAGTGCATGTGGTTGCCATTTAGAACTTGGTATCTCAACAACACAACACCGAGGGCCACTTGCTCAAGATGCGAACGGCGAGATTGCTGCATTTCTTCCCAGGCTTGGATCGATCGACTTCCATTAAGATTGGAAAACAAACACCAAGGACCACAAGATGGAGAGAACCAGAGGTGTTCTGGCTTACACTTGACGAGTTCTTCAAATAGAATGGAACGGCCAGTAACACTTTGCAAGTCACATCGATCACGATCGAATCTCTGAGCTTTGCCTCCGAGGTTTCTGCATTGATGGGTCAATTGACTGTGAGATCCGCAAAATACTTCGAAGAGATCATGTTTATCCGTTTTGGTCCAAGTTTTCTGCGAAAGTAATTCTTGGGAATATTGGTTCACAAGTCTGCGGAAGCGAACAACATCACTATCATGGCCTAAATCGTGAATAACCTTAAAGTTGCTATCTTCATCACAGTCAATGTCACCGGCGTGCAGAGTCCACCAGTCACACCTCTGATTCAGGCATCCGTTAAAGGATGAGTTTTCTGAATGTGATTCACAACCTGGCTCAGCATGTTCTCGATGTGATCCATTCGGCTCTGCAAAGTGCCGACCTCCGCACCCAGGTTGCCCAGATAGGTCTTCTCTTCCTCCATGAGGTGGTGGACAGGTTCCTGTCGCCGTAGTGTTGGAGTAGCCATTGAGCCCACTTTTGGTGTTGTTGCCACATCGTCGACTTTCCTTTGTGGGTCTGACCAAAATCGACGGTCATGCCCTGCAGTTGGTGCAGGCTGTATTTGCTGAGATCTTCCAGCACAGGTTCCTCCGCTGGAACATGTAGGCGCTGCAAACGCTGGAGCAGGCTGTCGGCCATGATCAGCAGCAAGATGAGGATCAACCACGGTTGGGGATGCGATCAAATTGTCTCGACTTGCTGAAACAACGGATGGAACAACACTTGAGGTCTTATCATTATTTGTTTGCTGAATCACAATGACTTCCTTTTGACTAGTGTTGTTTTCTTGTTCTTGATGAATCTTCTCACTTCCTATTGGTTCTATGGTGGTTTTCAGCACAGGTTCGGTTGGCTCACACAATTTCTTTTCAGCTTCAACAGTGAAGGTGTCCTGACAATCGGTCTGTGAGCTTTTAGCTGATGAATGGACGAGGTCGTTGATGTCCAGTAGAAAGAGGCCTCGTGGACTTAATTTCAGCTTCACTGGTTTATGAAACAAAGGGCTGTGCAACAAATGATGTTCGGTGTCCACGATTGCCTTCAACGTTCTCATCAGCGTGTTGGAAATCAAAAACGGAGTGTTCCCTGGGACAATGGCGATATGAAGGTTCAAAGGACCAACAGGCACAACAAGGGCTTGATGGGCATCTAAAGTGTTCATATTGCCAAAACGAAAAGTCACCTGACAAGTGCTACGAGAAACCTGTGATCGAACACTGGGATCTAAGGCTTTCAACAACGAACCAACTAGTTGGCTACCAATAACTGTTTTGGTGGCACCACTGTCCAGGACTCCTTCGGCCTTGTGAGAGTAGTCATGTGCTACTAAGGCCATATCACTTCGCATGGACAAAATCCTCTTGGGAGATTCTGGCAAATTGCCAGTGCATGGGATCGGATCACTATCACTGACGGTCTTGGCTGATTGCTTGCGGCTTTTCCTGATGAACAAACGGTGCAGGACATCATGCTTCAGTGATTGGGCTACATTATCATCAGTCTGATTATCCCTGTCTTGGTTATGAATTCTCTTAAGGGTTTCCCTAAGTTTACCTTTTGCATCCATGAGATCAACATGAAAAATTACCCCTTCATGCAAAAAAGAATCATCAATGGCGGTGGCATCAACACTGAAATGGGCGGCTGCTGAAGAATCAAAGTCGTGCAGGTGAAGTGCAGTCGAACCAAACTCTTGCAATTGGAAAAACTCCAATGGCAGCTCATCCGGTGGATCTGTCACAGCGATACCTGCAAAATTGGCCTGTGAACTTCCGGCAGCATAGTTGGATGGAGCGGCAGTAGCATTCTGTGGGGCAGAGTCTTTAAGCGGACATTCCGCTTTCCAGTGTCCACGTTTCCCACAAATGCGGCAATTGCTATTGAGAATACGACTTTGAAGGTTCTTCCGTTGACCTCCCCAGGAACGATTCCCTTTTCCACCCTTGGAATTGAACTTTCCCAATCGGCCTTTTCCCTTGCCGGAGTTGTTGAACGACGATGGAAAGAAGCCTCGGTGACGGAACTTCTCGGCAAGTCTCTTCCGTGCATCAGTATACGTCGTGTATGCTGCTGCGAGCTCACCATCTTCTTGAATCACGTCAGACACTGCGGCTTCAAATTCTGACACCAGTAAGGCATCGTCATCGCCATCGGCCACTAGGGCCTCTACGAACTCCTCTTCAAGGACCTGCTCATCCTCAAGGACATAGGTCTGGGCCTCGTCGGGTTCAATCTCGTCAGCAATGAGGGCTGTGGAGTCATAGGTGCGCAATTTGTTGATCTTCTTACCAGTTGTAACTTCGTGAAAGAAACCGGCACCAAGAAAACGAATTGCACTGCTCACCTCTTTCATTGACAGCTTACCACTATTCTGAGCTTCGGAGTTGATCAGGACCTTTTTCTTGTCCTCCGGGCCAAGATTCGATCCACGAAGAACGATGTAAGCCTGTAGCTCTTCGAGCTTCGTACCCTGATTGATCAACTCTTGCCATAGTACGTCGGCACGAGCAAGGTAACTGTCGTTCGACTCGTCACTTTTTTGCTGACATCTATATAACGCACGTTCTGCTGCTTCGAATTTCTTCTCGAGTGGGATAGCTCCCCACTGGCCTCCGAGCAGTTCGATGATGCGTTTGATGGACTTGCGATCGTTTTTGGTGATCTCGTCGCGACACAACTGCAACTTCATGAAGGCCGTTCCCTGACATCCAAGTATGAGTCTCGTTGCAAGTTCCGTGTATTTGCCCTCCGGCCATGTCGCTGTAAGCAATTCGACCTTTTGGCAGTAAACTTGCAGATCATCTTTGGATGGATCATAGGTCGGCACCAATGCCGCTAACTGGTTGGGCACCAGCGAAGAACCAGTCGCCGTCCCTTCCTCCATACTCACTATTCAGCGTTAGCCACACTTGATGATCAGAATCCCCTGGAGCTCACTGCGTCAGCAGCAGCTCCGCTACCAATGTGATTGGGGTAGCAATCAACTCAGTAGCAGCACCAAAACCAAAAGCTCTCAGACCGTCAGTGGAAGCTGCCCTGCAGCAAAGTTGAAGTCCCGGACTCCAAAGCGAAATGGCACAAGTCACGACCACGCCACAGCCCACCTCTGGCCCTCCTGAGCCTTCGAGACTTCGGTTGATTGAATCCTGGATTGGAACACTATGATACTCATGGATGCAAATTCACAATGTACATTGTATATATATATATACATGCATCCGCTCCCAAGTCATCCCAAGTCAAGTCAAGATAAAGTCTAGAGCTGAGAATCGTGCAACTTCAAAGGAGCAAGATCCCTTTCTTAAGTGCTTTTGCTCCGCTTCTGATTTTGACAAATAGAAATGCTTAACCACCTGCTTTAGTTGTTGGTTCATGTAACTTTTGCTTGATCTTCGTAAAAAGCTGCTATGAATTGAATTGATCTTGCATCCTATCTGCAAGGAGACTCCAAAGACGAGCTGCTACTGATCTTGGGAGATATTATGTGTCTGTATATCTGTTGCCTGAGTATGTGAGTTTCAAACTCATTTGCCAAAGTTTTCGTTGTGAAATTTCATATGAACGTCCAGTGAAGACTTTCGCCAGCATGACACCTCAGCCCAGGCACTCCACAAAGAAACAGTTTGGGAATCATATGACCATGTACTTTCATGTGAGTGAAACCAAGAGAACTTCATCCTGTTAGCTAGAAAAATGGAGCTGGGCAAAATCTAGAGTCATACAAGCATCTGTCTAGAAGTTGCTACTCATCGATGCGGAATAGACCGCAAATCACACAGCACCAAGCACAACGAAATCCCCAAATCTACATTCCTGTTGGTGATCAAATTCTAAGTCATATTCACCTTATCATTTGCATGGAGCACAAACGCATTTTACATGCATTTACATTCTCAAATCTCAAAATCATTGCGAGTCTTCTGCATTTCTCAATTTAAACTGATTCCCTTGGAAAAAAACAGGTATCATTCTATGTCTGCAAATTATATACAATAATTCTACAGTATCGTCGAGTATCCTTGTTCACCTCAAACATAATAACTTCAATTGAGGGATTGAACAATTCCAAGATATTCCAAGTGTATTCGGGTGCAGCTGAGATATGCATTGAAATTTTGAAGTGAGAGTCTGTTACCGGTCCACAGCGGTAAGTCAAAATAGTGAAAGGAAGTTGCAAAACGAAAAAGTGGTAGCTACCAGTATAGTGAGAATAAATTCCAAATTCAGCCGACCCTTCTAGAAGTTGCAGTGTTCCTTTCAACCTGGTGAGTGCAAAAATAGGAAACATTGGCAGCATTGGAATCTGAAACAAGCATCTGAACACAATGTGGACTTTCGAATCTTTAGGAACTGGGATGCCGAGCAAAATCGCGGCGTTCGTCAAAGCCGCTGAGCTTGAGCAAATGGTGTTAATGTGTCCAAAGCAACATCTGGAATGATACACACAAGAGTCGTCAACAAGACTGTGTATTCTCTTCCCCGCCGATTTTAACGCCCAAGAAAAAAACACGAGGGATTGTTTCCGACACAAAATTATTCAGAATTTGCATAATGCATCAACGCGTTACGGCCTAACACGCACGGGATCTTGGAATTTCCAACAAACTCATCCGACCCAATCAGTCCCCATAGTAGCCACTTGCCTTGGCAAAGCAAATAGCGGAACCCGAAGCGTTTGTTTCGCCACATGGCATTCTGGATGTAAAGCATATATCTCCCAAACTCCTCCAAACTCCTCCAAATCCGCCGACCCGCTTTGCTGTCAGGATGCAAAATCCCAAATCCAAACATCCCAAACCGAAATCCAAAACCCAAAAGCCAACCTCCGATTTGGGTGTTTTCCAAGCGCTTCAGCACTATGCAATTTTGTGCAGCTTATTCCCCCCCGCTCCATCAAAAGTTTCGGGAATTCGGAGCGATTTCTGAAAATTGGAACTTTGGCGCAGTTGCTGGAATTTGGCACCCATTTGCCGGGGACGTGGAAATCGGAGGCCGTTTCCTGGTTTTGAGACGGCAACAAGAACGCACATGCAACGAGAACCTCGGGGACACTGATACTCACCCATGTCTTTTGGCTTTTCACCGCGATAATTCCCCACTCGTCAGATGTTTTCTATCTATTCCCCACGTTTCAACGAAGGTGCAAAAAAACTGTTATTCCCAGTGGTTTTGAACGGGCAGTCGCCGTACGATCGTCAAAAAAAAAGGAGCTTAAACAAAAACATCTAAACTGCAACCATTTGCAGCTTTTTTAGATAGCTACTTCAACAAAACACTACGATTTACCATGTTTTTATGCAAGCTGCAGCCCAACATGCTGAGATTTACAGTCTGCCTAGCTACTCCCCAAACCATAGCAATTTACAATGTTCTGTTTTACAAACGCTGCAGCCCAAAATGCTAATATCTTAACAGTGTTTTGTATCGCGATAGCAAAAGAAATGATGGTGTACATAATTTACATTTTACACTGTTTTGACTAATCAGATGCACAAAAGCACCGTAAATATCTACCGCAAACCTTCAGAGCTAAATTGCGCGTGGGTACCTCGATACGTCCATTTTTCACATCCCCAGGCCAAACCGACCACGATGACGACGACGACAACAACGACAACCACAACAACCAACAGCACCAACACCAACAACAACGACAACGACAACGACAACAACAAGAACAAGAACAAGAACAAGAACAAGAACAAGAACAACAACAAGAACAAGAACAAGAACAACAACAACAACAACAACAACGACAACAACGACAACGACAACGACAACGACAACGACAACGACAACCACAACAACAACAACAACAACAACAACAACAACAACAACAACAACAACAACAACAACAACCACAACCACAACCACAACCACAACCACAACCACAACCAGTAGAACCTGTGAACCCTTTGCGAAGCCCATCAATAACTTGAAGTACGAGTATGAGGAAAGGTATCATGGTACAATGGTTGTATATTCAGAAACTCAAAACATTACATACACCATACGCATGTATGTACTTATGTTAATATTCTGTATGTATGTCCTTGTATTTGTGTCTTTGCAAAACGTAAACGCTGCATTACAGTACTTTCTGGCACCAAATTCATCATGAGAAAACAATAAGATGCCCCTCTCCATCGATATCCAGGCTTGCTGGCGAGGCATCATCTCTCCTTTGTGGAGAAGCTTTGGAAGGATCTTCCGCCTGGAAGAACTTGGCGAGGAGTTCAAGTGGCACAAGGGATTTCACCTTGACTTCAGTATAAGCCCTGAGTTTGTGGGATATTCGGATATTCATTTTAAGCAATCATACAGTAATTGTCATGTGCCCAAATCAAGTCGCACAAGGTAGAAATCTACAGCTTCAAAACCTCTGATGACAGATGCACGCTTCGCCCAACCATCAACAACATCAAAACCTCTGCACAAAGGCTTTGCAACAGTCTTACCAACCAGCTCTGCACTTCATATGACTTCACATTTTAGTCTTTACATTGTAACTTAATGTAACTTACAACTGTTACTTCATCAGTCCAACGAAACAGAGTCGCGATGAGTTTTTGAATGAAAGAACTTGAAACCGCCGATGGTCGCTGGAAAAGAGGTGAACCGTTGCAGGGCTCCACGAGTCCTTCGACTGGTGAGTCCCGTGTCAAACTCCCAGAAAATCACCTTTTGGAATCGCCTTTATCAAAGGCTTCGATTCCAAAACCTGAGGATTCATGAAGTTAAGCACATGTTAAGCACTAAGGAGTAGGGCCTTGGCACAGATCCCAATATATCAGAATTACTAGGAGGCTCTTCCAAACTGCAAAGAACCCAGAGTATCCTAAAGTTCAGATTGCTCACAATGCTAGGATGCTGTACCAGGTGGATGAAATTCTGGTCGTTCAACATGCGTGAATGCAACTGCAGAAGCTCAGTTGCTCTCTGACCTCACGTCACCTGGTGCATCTTTTGGGGCCATGGTACATAGGAGCTCCAAACATCTGGAACCCGTGGGAAGTGTTTCCAAATTCAAACAAGGAGCATGCAAACATGAAAGTCAGTATACATATCAAAACAGACGTTATTAATTATAATATAGAAACTAATTATAATACTCTGCACAACATTGAATTCTAAAAGTCATGATGAGTCATGATGTCATATCAAATTGATTTGAATTAGATGAAATGGCATGAACGAATACAACACAACATAAAAATAACTTAAACTGAATGATATGAACTTCTACAAAATGAAATGACATGAACAAACTAAAACTAAAACCACATGAATTGTGAATTAGCCAACAGATCATCAGATTAGCAGGTTCCATCGCTGCAGTTTCTTTTTCTATGCTTTCTAAATTCGACCGGGTCTGCTGCCCCTGAGGACAGTCTTGGAAAAGCCTGTTGAGAGAACAAGACAATGTTCGCCCGCCTTCCGACCCCTTAGGGACATTCAAAAGCGAGTTGTCGAAGTCAAAGTCTGTCCAAGTACAGGCGGCAATTTACGCGGCTGCAGATTCTCTCTGACACCGCAGAGCGTTTGTGGTCTGACTTCCTTTTGGAACTTTTCATTGACGAGTGACAAGTGACATATAGTGACATAGCACAGCGAGGACCAAATATGACTGAATCCAGGACATCAAACACACCGAAGCCCACCAACCATTCCCTGTCAGCTCTGCTGACAGATAATTTTTTCGGAGAATTAATGAAGTTCGACTCGTAGCAGAGTGAGATACAATGAGATACAAGTACTTGAGAAGTTGAATCACCACTGATGCTAAAAAATGGAGTCGAAAATGGTGGAAACAGTCTGGACAACCGAGTTCTTTGATAGAAGATTCATGAAGATTCGCTTTCGAATCTGCTGCAGGGTGCCTTGATACCTGTTTCAAGGTTTCAAGGTCTATAACGATCATGAATCGAGTTTGATGGGACTTGCATCCCCCTGACACGACACCATTGACACCATAGACCGAGGTCTTGGAACTATCCGTGACAGGCATTTCGGTATTCTGACCACCAGCGTCCATAAGCTCGGAGGATGAGTACATGCGAATCTGTTGAAATTGATACTGCGAATGTTGATTTCAAAAGACTGAAATAGACTGAACATATGAATGACAGAATGGCTTAACCTTGGGAAACACTCCCTTGCCTCAACTTGTCTGCTCTGGAACGCAGTGGGCCAGAAAGTGAGTCAAGAAACAAGATATCAACTTTGCGGTGGCGTGATTCGTAAGTGTCGGGTCAGTCTTACAGCTTGATTGACAGCAAACATAAGTTTTTGTGTTCCATGCGACCCATACCACCTGCCCAAGTGTTCGTGCAAACAACGAACATGCCGAGCTTTCTTGCAAAGCACGAACATGTGCCGGTTCTGTCCAACTGATGACTAGTGAGTCTGGTCCTACAGAAAGTGATTGCAGCAACATGCATAACGGCTTAACATGGCTAAAATATCTTCTATTTTGGACTTGCGAGTTCTGGATTTCACAGACTCAAAGACGTAGAGGTATTCAGCGTGTTCAGCAAATCATGCCTAGGGTCGCTTAGCAAAAGGCGATGCAAACAGTGAGTTCTTGTGTGTTTCTTTCAGTCTCACAGAGGTTGAAACAGGTGCCCTTGCCGATCATGCAAATCTCAGGGGACGACACAGAAGTGTACTGTTTGTTTTTGCATGGTTCAAACATATTGATTTCAAATATGCCATCAATGTGTCTTTGCAAAAATGCATGAGCTCTTGAGATCATCAAACGGTGGACCAACGGAGGTGTGACAAACGTAGGGCCCAGTGAAATCTTTCGCCTCAACCACCGAGAGCCGGCCAAGTCACACGTGCTTGTGACCATTGGCCAAGGCCAAGTCTGCAGGAAGGTCGCCCCTGTCGTTAGGGACGTTTCTTGCACCAGATTGGATAAGAAATTTCCTTAGAATCTGAATCGACGACAACTCCTAGAGCAGGTTGGCATTGGTTGGCTAGGTCATGAAGACTTCCGTGGATTTCTTGCATGCTCTCATTATCTACGTGCAAATCCTGCAAATATCCTCTAACTTTTTCCCAAAACGTCCACGCCAGTAAAGCAAGCAAAGGTCTTCTCCAAATGTCATTTGCCTTCTTTCAGAAAGGATACATTGAAGTTGAAAGGAAGACACCATCTAAAGCGCTTCAGTTTCAGAAAACAAAAAGTTTGTTCCCAAAATCGGTCTGATAACGCATTTACTTGCGTGACGCCTCTTCTCGTAATTAAAAAACATACCTTGTCTGACAATCATCAAATCTGCAAGGAAAAACACTAAGGCTTCAATTTCCCTGCAACGGTGCACTTGCGCGGACTTTTTTCAGTCAGACGAATCCGAAGATGAAGTTGAACTACTAACTACTGCTACGGGACATGACATCTTTCCTTGCTTTCCTTTGCCTTTCCTTCACTGCAATTCGTTGTCGGCCTTTTCTCCTCCGTTGCGTGGACAAATTCCTCTGGTATTTTGCGAGCTTTCTTTCCAAGGAAGTGATCATCTGTTCTGGGGCCCCCTTCCTTACTTCACCCAAATGCATTTGTTTGCTTGCGCGGGGCTTGCGCGCAGCTTGCGCGAGAAATGCAACTTAATTTCTCAGTTTTGGACCTGCTGGATTGACATATGCTGAAACCGCTGCTCCTTGACCCATACAATGCCGAACGAGCAATGACTCGCCAACTGGCCAAATCTAAAAATCTTCTGAAGTGATTTGCAATTTTTGAGAATATATTATGATAGTGCATAGTGCATGATAGTGCATGGAAACACTTGCGCCAACCTTGCGCCTAGCTTGTGTTTTGCGGGATTTCCTTTCGTGACATAACGAAAATGAAAAATCATATAAATATGTCGGTTGTGATACCCCAAGTTTACGACTTGAATACAGGACTTTTGTCCGACTGTCATGGAAAAAGACAGCATTTCGTGCCCCTGCTACGTCTCAAAAACGCAATTTCCTGCGAGACTTCCTCCAAAAAGCGAACTTTCTGTGAACCTGTGTCACAAAATACTGCGCAAAAAGCACAAAAAAGTATGATTTGATTCTGATTTGTATCCTTCCTTTTCTGTACTTTCCATTTCTTCTTTGCGCTTTCAGTGTTTTTTCACCAAGATTCACCAACGCTTCATCTCCGGCAGTGGCGGCGGCTCCCAGAGGTGTCAGTCCCGGCAAACTGGCCCAGAAACGTGTCCTTGTGGAACCTGGCAGGTGTGATGTCGTGGGATGTCGTGGGATGTCGTGGGATGTTGGGACCTGAATCCAATGAGATATGCAGAGAAAACATGTTTTTTTTTTAAAATAAATATGTTTTAAAATGTTAGATATCAGCATGGACATTGCAGAGATATGATGCCAAACCTCATTTCTGACTCCAGTACCACTAATATATCAATAGCAAGGATTCCTAGAAAGGATTGGTTGGCTAAAAAAGGTATGTCATCCAAAGTATCCACAGTCATGGCCAAGCAAAGGTACTTCAAATCAATTGCAACTCTGATTAACAATTTTGATCTTTGATCTTGCCCCATTCCAAAACTATGGATGAAAACCTACAAACCTTTTGAATTCGCGCATAATCGGAGGGCTGCTGTTACCCTGCCAAAGCTTGAAGGCCTCAAAAGTACAACACCTGAGAACAACCTTTTCAAAAGTCAGGATGAAGGAATCATTTTGGGGAAGGCTACCAGAAACTTTTGAGAAAGGATACGGGAATATTACGATGTGCAAAGCACATCGACATTATCCATAATCTGGACCTACTCTACTGGTACGATCCATATTTTCAACATATGAGACTTCAACAGTCCAGTTTAAACAATGGCAACAACCAGCAATCTACATGGTTCTGGTCTGAAGGACATGGCAACCATCCAGACTGGCCGGAAGCTAATGGCTAAGTGCAGACCATGCACACGATTCGAATCCAAAAAGAGCTGCACGCACTTGCGAGGACATGCAAAGCCTCAAGGTTGGACAGTTGTTTGCTGGGTGCACCGGACGACTCACCATCACTTTGGTAGATCTCTCAGAAACTCGAAATCCACGTTTTTTTGGCGCTGGTCGTGTTTCC
The DNA here is from genome assembly GCA_000507305.1 of Breviolum minutum Mf 1.05b.01. Lineage (NCBI taxonomy): Eukaryota > Dinophyceae > Suessiales > Symbiodiniaceae > Breviolum > Breviolum minutum. The sequence goes on from DF239240.1 coordinate 117,475, forward strand.
CGATGTCAAATATTCTCAAATACTTCGAATGCAAAGACTGAGGCAGCGTGTCAAGGTGATTGTTGCATCTTCGTGTAAAAAAGTATTCCAAGACTGAGTGCCAAATACTCCAAGAGACGCTGTGCAATCGTTGGTGGAAACTCAAATGTTGATGGATTGGTATGTAGATTGCAAGATGCAGGGGTATGTAGATGTCTGTAGATCTGTGTAGATCCATAGAGATATATGTGCAATGTGCTCCAACGTGACAAGTATCTTTGTGTGTCTTATGATTCTTATGTTGAAAGCCGAGCTTCAGATGGAAGATCATGGTGGACTTTGCTGGACGGTTCACCTACATTGGTGGAAAGTGGTGGACTTTCGGTGGGTCAAGTAAGCAAAGTCAGGAAAGGAAAACCGCACACTTGCAGAGAAAAAACATCGATAGCATTTTGATGTCCACACAGGCCCTTTCATCCGCTTCACATTGTGTCACCAGTCCCCACAGCAAAAAAGCACTCCACAACAATGCATTCAAGCTACATCTGCTTTATGTGCGATCAGCAATCTAGATCGCTCCAAAGCATCTGCACTATGCCTTAGATTGCAGCAGCATCACATGGGAGCATCCAGGGACAAACACTTGCAGCATCTTGCAGCAAAACTGATTATCACACCACATCACACCACAGAATCACAGACTGCTGTACACAAATACAGACATAGGGTACTGTACAGTCTAGCTATCTAGTTCGGAAGTGACCAGACCCAAGAACGCTACTCTCCAATCACCAAGGTTCCCTCTGGAGAATAATGCTGCACCGTGCAGTGGCCCCCATCCAAGACCTGCATGCGTTGTTTCAAGCGGAAGAAGATGGACACTTTCAGTTGATGCTCTGAAGAGCTCCATGTCAAGCTCAACACTCCTCGCTTGTGACAATAGGATTCACTGCCCAGGTTTACAAAGTTTACGCTTGGGCCTCAATCCATCATTTTGGACCAAGCTACCTGACAAATCCGGATTTGCATCACAATTCCTCTTGAGGAGCTCGGCCACCACTTCCTGGGCAAATCAAGAGCTAGAATCTCCTTCATGGAACACTGAACCTGTATACTTATAATCTTATGTATAAGCTTACTTACTTATATACTGTGCATCAATACAAACGAAGGGTGGATGGTGCCTGCGTTTCGGTCTTAGATTGAACATCTGATTCGTGGTGATGCGTAAAACTTCGACCAGTCTCACCTGTTCACCAGTTTATGATGCATAATGGCCAATACAAAGACAAACGTCACATCAAATATTCCACTTCTTCCCATCTGCTTAAATGTTCGAATTCAGCCTTTACCGTCATACGTGTACGGGCTTGGAAAGGTGGCCATTCAGTGGCGTTTGCTGGAAACTGTTTCTCGGAGCAGAAGTATTTGGTGATTAGCAGCACTCCAAACCAGCTTGACTTGTCGTTGCGCACCACAACTAGCGACTACAGTCTTTGCTTTCTGGCCTCTCCGCTTTGCTTGCTCAAACCTGTGGGTGTTCTACAAACCCATCCAGCACATGTTAAGTGTACATACTCTGCCATGTATATATGAATAATTATAGTATAGTAGTACACAATATTTACATTTGCAAAACATCTTGCTAAAATCTCTTGTAGGAGTGCAGGTATGTACTTGCTTGCTGGTATGCTTGGAATCGATTTGCTTTGGATGCTAGGAAACCTTCTCGTCTGCCAGGAACGATGCCTGTAGCTGTATTCAATGTGATTTCCATCAAAAGAAGGCATTACCCCAGGACACCAAGCGACAAAGTTCATCCAAGCATCCGTCTGCGAAAAGCTTGCCGCAGCAGTAATGGGATGCAATCCTGCTGGCAAGTTGGCCGAGTGAAAGTCCGCTTGCGCGCTCCATAAAACTTCGACTTGCTCTGTTGAACGAGCCTCAGTGAAATGCGATGAACCGTGGAGCAAATGTTGGAAACACAATATCCTCAAGACGTGGTGAATACTCAAATAAGCGCTGGCATAAACCAGCAGAACTCAGATTGGTAATTGATGACATCTTGACACATCTTGGACAACTACAGACTACACTGCTATTCCGCAGGTTCAAACTGCTTCCTCGTGGAAATTTGCAGGTTGTGAGCTTTCATTGTCATTTCCATCAACGAGGACTCCTGAAATCCGGGTGTACAATAACAATTCTGGTAATATCTGCAATACACGACTCATTATCTGAGAACTGCAGTCAATGTAAACCGGAACATTTAAGTTCAATATAATAATTAATATAGTTCAACCACTTTTAAAAGCAACCACTACAATCATTACACCATATAAAGGCTGGTGTAAACTTGTACAGGCAAGAGGCCAAGCAAGCAGCGGTCACCTCAGTGTGGCGAGACAATGCAAGCTGGTCCGAAGGGAACGAAAGTAGCAACAGCAGTTCAATGCATGTTGGGAATTGCTGGGATGCATGTTTAGGGCACACTTCGCTGCATTGCCGGAACTGCAACAGAATTCAATGCTTCGTAGAAACTTGTATCTTAAGTTCCTATTTTGGATGCCAAAGGGGCATCTAGCAAAATGAATCAAAATGGTCTCTTCCCAGGCCTTTTTCTCGGAAACTCTGACTTCATGACTTCAAAGTAACAGTAGTATACAAACAAAGTTGACATGTTTCTAAGAGTTCGCCGCTCAGTGGCTCCCATCCAAGATTTTGCGTGTACATCGCTCTTCAGCGAAATCAGCTTGGCAATCATGTCGCCAGTTTGGTTTGAAATTGTAGCCTGGGTGAAAAAACATAAAACAACCCGAACCATTCACAGGTTTTTTCACCATTGAAATCCGGGAACATCGGGAACTGAAGTGAATGGGCATGTTTGGCACGCCATTTGAAGACTAGGAGCAACCATCAGTGGCGTGACGCCGGGATAGTATCCCATTTCACTCAGACCAAAGACCTATCAAGGGCACAACGACCACAACACATTGATGACCTGAGGTTCATCCGCAGCACTCAAGTTACAGGAGATGTTTGTCTTACCAAACTCGTCACTTGTCTCCGTCTGTCAGTTCTCGTTTCAGCCAGCTCTCTGCCTGCGAATTCACATCAGCTGATGATTTCACCAAAAGCTCCACCATGTCTGTATCACCAGCCAGTACCTTGTATGCTCAGCCGTTTTCAGCAAACCGTCTGAATCCGCATGGAAAGATCTGTGTCCAATTCAGCCCGGAGGCGTCCCTCATTTGATCTTTGAGGATCTGTCAAAAAGCAGCCGCAAAACTCATAACTTTAGTCGAAATGCTGCACAAAGCAACCCAAACATCTTGTTGCCGCCAGAAACCTTTGCTGCAAAGCCCACTGAAAGCAGTTCAAGCTTGCCCTCTAATACCGGAGTTGTGTTAGACCGACATGCAGCAACAAAATTAGGCAAACAAACAAGAACCAGAAAAGTAATCAGCCGGCTGGCAGTCTCACCGTGGCTGCCACCTAGCGACCGCGTCTTGAAGGTGCTCAAACTGGAATTCTTCCAGAAAGGCATCCAAGGTCCTTTTCTTTGGAGGCAGCCCGATCCATCTATTTTGAAATGCCACGAAATACCTCGTCGCCAGACGCAGAAACCATCTCTCATATCGGACTCAAGATTGGGTTTTCCATGGTTTTCCTTAAGTGGATGCTGCACTTTTTTTGCGAGAGAGCGGCCGGTACCAATGTCGTGCTTCTACCGTGTCCTTCAGATGCTTGATCTTCTTCTTCGTCGCTGCTTCTCCAAGCTGAACCAAGATTGAGCCTAGGCAAGCACGAAAAACGTTGGCTAAATCTTTCGGGTATACTCAGATTTCTCTTGAATTGCTGTTCCCGTCCAGCTCATTTGCTTGATGCTTCGCAACCACCAAAGTCACACTGTGTGAAGTCAAAAGAAAGGGCTGATCGAGTCAAACTTCATGACCTAGCCTTCAGCAAAAACCTTCAACGAGGATGATCCAGGCAAAACATGCTGACAGCATTCCTCTTCCCAACTCCCTAAAACTGCCAAAATACGGTCAGCTTCCACTGTGAAGTCTGCATCATAAATGCGCTTACTGTACTTCTCCAAAAAATACATACCTGAGCAGCGCGGATTACCACGAGACTACTATTTCAAACACGGTGGATCCAGCACAAAAAGACTTGATCAAAGATGACAAGCTTCTCTCTGCTTCCACAGGAGAAAGCAATACCTGAGAGAAGCAAGAAACAGAAAATGCTCAAGCAACATAGTGTAATACTGGATCAATCATTAGCCTTCAATAAGCTTCAATTTCATTCAATTTCACAATTGAAAACGCATTCAAGACCGACAAAAGTGATGAAGAGAGCTTTCGGAAAGATTTCCTGTGGGTCAACATCAAGCTGTCACATTGTAATTTTAATCTGGAAACTGGAAACCCACTTTTTGCCAGAAAAGCCCGACATATCTTACAGATTTACATAGTTGATCTAGCAAAATTGCCTGGATCACAGGCTCTCATGAAACGAAATCTCAGTCTAGCGACGATGACAGAAGTATTGGGCCTATTGGATAGAGTTCGATACCAGCGAGAGAGCCATGTGGTATAGTTGCACCGTTCTCCAGTGTCTGCATGGTTTAAGTCCTCAATCACTTGTCTGCTGGAACTCATGAAAGATCATGAAATTATATGAAATTGTGTCTGACGCTTTCACCAAAGTTCACAACTTTGGAAGCACAGAAAGTGCCAAGGATCTGGAGCTAAAACAATGAAGAGGTCACACCTTTCAACGTAGGCAGGTATGCTCTGAACAGCTGAAGCCGCCTCCGTTTGGTTGGACATTTCCATGCTTAGATCAAGAGAATCAGTTCCAAAGACTTGAGGGAGCGAAAAAGCATCCATGAAGATATAACCTCAGTGAAGCAAAAAAGGTAAGCCAAGGGCTATCAAGGGCTCAACAGGTGGCTGAGTGGGCAGCACCCATATATGCAAGTCGTTTCTGCCATGCAGTGGCCACGTAGGGCCCTTCTCGTCTCAAAATCCTTGGACTATATTGACCCTTTACACTCCTTTGCAAACTGCAGTCTTGCAATTTACCGATGTCGCTTCAAGAACAGATTACACTTTCAAGCGCAAAGCAGTGTCATGCAAGTGATACATGAGTGGTCATTGTCTCGTGTTACCAGTAGGGGCAAGGTGATGTGTCGGATCTCGCGGCGGTATCTTCCTAATGCCACAAACATCGATCAAATAGGTCTGAAAGGGACATCGTCAGCCCATAGGCAAAAAATCACCAGCAAATGTTGACAATGTTCGGCAATAATTGTCAAGACATGTTAAACAACAAAAGTGAATGTAATGCTAGAATTCCTAGAAATACAGTAGATTGATGTAGATTGACATCTGAGATCAGACTGTTGTAGTACCTGTGGTCCTTGTCCATCGGACCCCTTCCATCTACTGATTGCAGCTTGAGCACCTTCTGCCAAATTCTGTCGCACTTCCTCTGACATGTCATTTGGCACACCATACAGTTGGCCAATCACATTGTGTTCTACCTGGAGTTCGCAATGTGCATTCCGGGTCGGGTTTAGCTACTTTGAGGTTTGTCAAACTACCTGATTTCTATTTTCCTACACCCCTTCGCGTTTTGTTTTTGTGTTTTCTTCCTCACTAGTACCTTGTTGCAAGGGATGAGATGACACCATGGTATACTTTGCAGATAAACTATGCATTGCATTAGAGGAAGGAATCAGCACCGTCCAGCACCACAAGCACCACCCACCACCAACCACCAGCAGCACCAACAAGGGCAGTGGCGGCAAGCACGAGGCGGCAGAAGCGCCGAAAGCATAGGCGTGCTTACCTTTTTGGGCTGCATTACCATGCCCTACTGGAACAACTGGTATCTTCAAAAATGATTTTTCCTGAACGAAGTTATGGTTTTGTTGTATATCATAGTCTTGTCGTTTTTTGACCATTTATTTTCGTGCCTTCCTGCCACAGAGATCGATTTCCCAATGAATGTCCACAAACTCACGTGTTTTGTGACTGATGCAGTTCAAAAAGATATTAAGGAATGATGTGACAGAGCTTCGTGATGTTCGTGCCTTTTCATTTCCTTGGCTTACGATGGTCTAGGGGGGTTGCGCGGTTGCTGGGTTGCCGTATTTTTTCCCTTGCACCTCATGGGACAAGTTTTTGGCAAAGAACAGTTTTCTCTGGGATGAAAGTCAATCCTATTCTTGGACCTGAGAACGAAAAGGAAGATAGCTTCCCTGCTCTACGCTACTACCGCCTACAGCATCCACAGCCGATTCCTGAAACCTGTCACCAATTGTACACGATGTTCTGCTATTGGTGCAACAGTCATTCCTGGTGAATTTTAGATGAGTTGAAGCCACAACTTGAATATCATCCAGAAAAAGGAACACATTTGAAGGGATGTTGAATACGAAACATCCCTAGCACCACACAACAATACTGTACCACCTTGGAGATAAAATGGGTTTCAAATACAACCTGCTTTTATACAATCATCGAGGCATCAACAGTGACATTAAATCAAAGACCAGCTACTTTTGTGGAACCATCAATTAGGCCTTGAAGCCCTTGCCTTAGGACCTCGGTTGACCATCACTTCAGGAAAACAGCATGGCATGCATGGCACTTGGACACATCCAAGGTCTTCAGGTCTTCCAAATATACCCCGTCGGCTTTGGATTCTACCGGATAGATATGGTCCAACCATAACAGAACGGAGACCAACCATTGTGACAGATTGCGTGCAACTTAGGTCATGGGCTCAGCCGCTGAGATAGCATGAGGTACCCCCATTGACAATTGAAGAAGCCCAAGTCATCCTAAGTCATCCTTGTCCGAACACATGTGCTGATACAACGTATCTAATGATTACATCTGCCATGGCTCCCCGAAAACTACAAACCCAAATCGGTTGAAGCCTAGGACTGGGACGTCTTAGGCCACAGGCTATCCAACGGCCTACAGCTGCTCTCTTGCTTGGCAAGAGACTTCAATCTGCTGCCCAAATGGATCTGGATGGTCAAATCCAAGCCACTGATGAGATATGAAAACCACCTAGGCCACACAAAAACAACATGCTTTTGGAAATCTTCGGAAAGAAAACAAAACCAATCACTGTCACATGATCCACGACATTCCAGGATTGATCGGGGGGGGGTGATCTGGGATGACCTCAACTTGGCCAAGGAGCAAACATCCCAGGAGTCCATTCATGAAGGAATCCTTGTCGCCGAAGCTTTTGATAAGTTCCTGGGATGCCTGGGTCATCATGGGTCCGCGCAGAGTCAAGTGGATTGGGTGAGCCACGAGGATCCTACCAAAGTTCCATTTTGGAATCCTACCAAAACGGATGGGTCAAAAGTGTGAAAAGTGTTCATCGCATTTCAGGTGAACAATTTTGAGCCGGAGCGCGTTTTTCTGTCTACTTGTTAATGCAAGCAGATCTGAGATTTGAATTGGCATAGTTTTTCAATAGCTTTTCAATTTGACCAATTTTGAATCTCTAGGGCTGATCACGTGACGGTAAGGTGTCCTTGCCCATCCATGTTCATCCATCACCTCAACCACCCCTGTTGCCTGGAATTTTCAGAAAGTCAGAGACTTTCACAACGTTCATTGGATACTGCATCCTGATGGTGCAAAAATTTCAGCAACAAAAACTCGGAACTCTCGATAAAAATCAATATCAAAAACGGAGAGCCAGTTTGCAGCGTAGCTTCGTATGCACAAATTGGATACTATCTCTGCTTTGAGTGGAACATGACAGGCCCATTGGGCCAAGAACTGACGGTAGCACACTGTTGGAGCCAGTCGGTAGCTATTTTGATCTGATTTGAGCCAGCCTCTGGAGATGCTGCGAATCAAAAGGAAGAATGATGCAATATCGAAATTTGTATATATATATACATAGACTTGTGGAGATGATCATTCCCTATTTTAGTCATGCCAAAACTACTAACAGCACCGCTGTCGAACTTCGGGTGGCAGGCAACACATAGCAGTCAGAATCCAATGCCTAAACATGCCTAAATACGGACTTCATCTCAACCGTGGCAATGGCCACGAGGTCACTGCCTTGTCTCCGCCACTGTGCACTCCCTGCCTGCTTTGCATTTGTGATATTCGATCTCGCAACATCCTCATTTTGAAAGCAGTTGGCACTGTACAGGAAAGGATGCTTCAACGTGAAACTTTCTCTTGACTATCAAAACTGCAAAACTGCAACTCCAGAGTTGCAATCAATTCAAGTCCAGCGAGTGAAGGTTTTAGTTCAGCTGTGTTTGCCGGCTCGTGCCATTCATGAAAATATAATCAAAACATGTTTCAGCGTGGAATGCAGGCCTTCCAGACCCATAGCGTGTTGAGTGTTGCACGAAGGCTTTAGTGATAGCGCTTCCCATGTAGGATAGTAAGTAGTTACGATAAAATCGATCAAATGGAATATACGACAATCATAAATCATGTTTCAACACAGTAACATCACGGTACACAACCGTGTATTTTGGTGCCAACATCTTACAAAACGAGACAATTACAAGAGTACTACCATATCTCTTTATCTATACGTATGTAAAACAATAACAAATGATAATATAACAATGACATTCCATCACTCCTTTTTGGCGGTTCATATCTGCAAAGCCATCTAGCACATCCCTGCAAAGAAGGCCAGTTGAAAAGTGGACCAGCCAAATGCTTCCAACTGGCCACAAACTCTTGCGGAAATACATGGAAATGTCCAAGATGCACTAAAACAGTAAGTCTAGAGCTTGTTTATGCTGACTTTGCAGTTCAGTGGCTGTCGAAGCTGTCGAAGCTCCTGCAAACTTACCAAACATGGCTGCAGCACAGCTAAGACATGTAAATAACATGAGCATACAGTCATACAGCATACATGAACCTTCATCTGAGTTCCTTTTTGTCTAGGTACAAGTCTAGGTCAAGGCTGATGGGATTTCTGGGAGTCACACTGCCTGGGCATTCAGATTGCAGTGTCCTCTTCCTCTGCTTCTGTGTGGGCACCGGTCTTTTTTCTGCGCAGTGGGGTCAATGTAAGTAAAGTAGTTGTAGTCAAGAGTATTCAGAGTTTGAGAGTCTCGTTGGGAAAGCAAATTTGCATTTCAAGGAAGAATATCAATTTGTCTTGCGTCAGCATGGGTACCGCATTCAAAGCAGATTTATCTGTCATAGATTACTATAGATCTCAACACACAGAACACGCAATGATGCCATGGGCCATAGAGCGTCAGTCCCACTGAAAGGAGCAATGGAAAAGATGCACTTCATCGACCCCAAATGCCTATCATCCCAAATTTGCTGCCATCGCTTAGTAAGGCTTTGGGCCTGAAAAGCTGGATTGGAATGGAGAAACACTGAGGCAAACCTGAACATGTTAGAAGGTGTTGACAACCAACACCAACAAATTGATACAAATTGACCATGCCTTCATTCATGGAAAGTGGACGTCACTCTTCTTTCCGGGATAAGCACATAGAAATGAAAAATTAATGCGGGATGTGAATGTGTCCTTCAAATTCACATCATGAATTCAATGCGCTTCTCTCAAGTGCTACAGTGGTATCAAACATCAAAGACTCCAAAGAGTTCACAAGTGCAGAGGCTGCATACCAGACCCAAGTCAACATACAAAACGGCATCAGAAGGCGATTGATATTCCATGACTCGAATTTCTTCAAAGCAAAGGTGCAAAGATACAGCAGCAATGTGTTGTTAAGCTGTCTTAGCACTCATCCATAAGCCCTTGTGCGGCCTCTTGACAAAGACCTTTGAGTTCCTGCACCACACGACGTTTCAGAAAATGAAAGTCCCCTGGGGTAGCTCAGAAGAAACACGTAATACATTAATACATATTAATACTGTATAATTGTGCTCATATGGTCTCATACGCCCCTTTTGCAGGTGAGAGGGCCTTTGAAACATCTGCTGACCTTTCTAGGATTATTGATCTATTAAATGGTCTGGCCCACCTCATGGATTCGCCGAAAAACTGCCCATGTTGACATCTGAAACTTCGAGAGACGATACTTCTTCACATCTTGAGAGGTGGGAGTTGCTGCATGATGCAAAACCTGTTGATTCACTGGGACATGACCAGGATGGGCAAGATTCATGTGGGGTTTGTGAATTCTTTGGCCTCATGGTCCGTCTTCAAAGCGAAATTGGCAGCTTGGTGCTTCTCCTTCAGAAGATCCCAGAAGGGTTCAATCTCGTGGAAGAAAAAGGCAGTGGGTTGGCAATGTATGTGCAAAACGATGCATGTTTCCACGCTAGACAGGGCTCCAACACAGAATTGTGCAGATAAAATGAAAGAAACAAATGAATACTTCAAGGTGATGACAAGACGATTTGAGCCGCCAACCAGTTTGGAGCAAATCCTCGCTCGAGCTTGCTGGATAGCCTGCAGCCAAAGAAGACTTCACTATGATCTCCTTACCCCGGTGCAATGAGCCCTGGAAAGCTTCTCTTCCAAAGATTCACAGGAAGCGCCAGCACAAAGCAAGGATAAGGTTGGTGAGAGAAACCCTTCACATTTTAATTGGCGCAGCATCCCAATCTCTTCTCCTAATGCTTGGTACGAGGTCGCGGTGCCAAACTTCCATCAACAGAATTCATACAGGGTCAGCCAATTTGTTGGAAAACGTCGGTGTTCTTGTCTGAAAATGCCTCAAATATTTGCTAGGAAGCTTTTACACTATGACAATGAGACAACTGTGGCGTACACTGCCAACCTCAAGGGTGTTTAAGTGTGAGTCGAAAAATATCCATCAGAGATGATGAATGATGATGATATGTGAGTCTAACTATCATTCTTGGCCATCTTTGATGCAATTCCAGTCCATCATAGTCCATCATCCTTTTCCACTCACCATCTCTAACCAATATCAAAGATCATACAAAACTGAATCAAACATCATCAAGCATCGAAGGATCTGGAAGGAATCCATGTCACTTCAATTCACCTCTTGGATTCGTTAAATGGACCCACCTCCTTGAGTTCCTTATTCTGCGAGCGCAAGATCTCTGTCTCATCCTCGGCGCGCGACAAGACCAACTCCTCAGCTCGGCACATGGGCGAGCAGGTCAATGATTGCCAAATATGGATGGAAAAATGATGAAAATGAATCAAAAATAATTCAAGACTTCAAAAATGCTGTGGTTCAAAAAAGCGACTCGTTGAACTGTTTGAGCCAAAACCATCTCTTTGGTCCAATATGTCCAACATTGATCAATATTGGTCATGATGAGTGTACCTTGAGGCCGAGCAGCTGGAGACATATCATTGCTTACACGTTGTTCTCGAGGCCTCAATTAGTCCACAAAAAACTTGGCTACACAGGTGTCATGGGTGGGCAATAAAACAACTAAATAAAGATATGGTTGGAAGATAAACTCGGAAACATCTGATCTCCAAGGCTCATGTGAGTGAATATAAGAAATTTGGGCATACATATGCAGTTCCAAGGAATCGAAAGAGATATTGGAATGTGATGGAATGTGTAGAAAATGCATGTTTGTATCAAAAGGGTAGACCGAGGGCCTCTGATGTTGAATCATGTCTTCTCCAATGATCATCTACTTTTGTGGATGGACTCCTGAACTTTCGACGTCAGTGCCAAAAACTAAGTGTAGTTGCATCTGGACACCATCCAGGTCTCAGCATCTGGACACCATGGACACCATGGTCTCCTAGTCTCGGCCAAATGACCCAAAGTCTCCACGGTCGATCTCCTCCAAGCGTTTCACCACCTTCTCCCGCCTTTGGCGTAGCTCCTGCCGAGTTTTCCGAGCCAATGTTCACAACAATTCACCCTGTCGCAGTGGGTTAAGGTTGTGTAACTTTGCTCGATGCCTCCAGTGCCTCATCAACTTGCTCGCCTTGTGCCTTCCTGTCATGCCGAGTGTCACAGGGATTCTCACAAATGTCAGGAGAATCAGAGAATCAGAAGCATGCTTAGGCTTGGGGGGATTAAGAAATCTCTCAAATTCAAAAAAACATCAGGTGGTTTTTAGAAGAAGCCAACATCAACAAACAACGAAGCAGAGTCCAAGGCAGTAACATGGTAGATCAAAGTTGTTAGCAAGTCACAGGATTCATCTAGAGGCTTCAACCAAAACGTTGCCCATGCTTCGCAGAATGCATCAAAGAAAGGTGAAAACAATTTTCATAGATTACAATTTAAAGATCAGCAAAAAAGGAACTGATCAATACAGAACAAAAAACTCTACTGACTAAAAAATGTCCACACCTCAAAAATTACCGTGACGGGACTATGAAGGCCCTGTCAGCCATGTCGGTCCACTATTTCATAAACAATGGTCAAGTCTTTTCATGAGCTTCCAAAAGGTCCCCAACGTGTGGCATTTTCACTAAATCATCCGACACTTCTCAGGAAATGTCAGGAACTGGTGCGTGGGAAACCAGAAACTCGAAGCTAGGATCATGAGCATCAACACTTTTGCAGGGTCCACTGCCTTAGGTCTCCCTACCGTGCACAAAGAATTTGCCATTCTTCAGCAAGGGCCTGCACCTTAAGCGCAGTGGCTAGAAGTGATTTAATCATCTCAATATATTGAAATGTTTCCTTCACCTGAAACCTTGATTGCAGTAAGTATATTCAAACTCTTTTGATCAAGCAGTGTCTACGCATAGCAGTTGGTCGCTACCCTGATGTCGCCTTGTCCATCAGGACCTCAAGGGCCTGGTACTCAGGATTCACCACTCCAGCCCATGGGTGTGTTTGTGGTTACCATTGGCTTCATGTAAACCGTCCATCCCCTTGGGTGAGGTTTGGTCAATCTTCGAAATTCATGGGAGGCCTCCGACTTCTTGCAAGATTTGAGGGATTCACTTCGAAAAAAAACTCTGTTTCCATTGTTCGTCTTCTAGTCTTGCGCCAACTTAAGCCATAAAGCATCGCAGTCCCTGCCTCATTCTCTATTTTCAGCTCTTCATTTTCTACCAGCGACTCATCCTGAAACGCCAAGGAGCCATCAAATGCACACCACATCTAACAACTATATAACAACGTCCGCCGATATTCACAGGTGCTCTGGTGGAGCATCACTGGTGCATGATGAACATGTTCATCAACCGCCCAAGGATCGTGATTAATTGCGGCTTCTTAAAACGGCTGATTGTCTAGTATGTCTGGGCAGGCGTTCAAACATTTGGTTGATTGTATATATATGATTATTCCAGCACCAAAGGTGGGTGTTTCGAGCACACTGGAAAATACTTTTCCTCTTGTTTCAGCTTGCGTTTTTGCATGTCCCTTCTCGACTTGCATTGTCTACTCTTCATCAACCCCTGTTGCTACTGTCACATGGTCTTCGCATCAATTCTGCCCATACTCCGACTTGTGCCAAGGGGCCAACTGTGCTTGAACTTCATCCATGGGAAGCACGGCGCCGATGTCAAAGGAATTCAAGTAAGTTTGACTGCTACAACATGTTTGAACTGCACCGAGTATTGGCAAACACTAAAGCTTCATGAAACTCCGGACAAAGTCAAGGGATGCTAAATGGGTCATGCGTCGCTAATGTGTCTTTCCAAATCTCATGCGTCTCCAACTTGAATGTTCTGAGCGAGTGCTGTTGCTTGATCAACCATGGAAGCCCAAAAGGAAGTTGCAAGAGATGAAAAGTATCGGTCGGCAAGGGCGCACCATAGTGGGATCTTCTGTGATGGACAAGTGCACAAAATATGCTCAGACCCAACGGCCATAGAACTCCCCCGGTGGCGCAGTGGCGCCTCCTTTCGAGCTGCCTGACTCCAAAACGGAATAGCGATACATGCCGCAACTCAGGATGTCAAATGTATAGCCTAGCCCAAGAGATTTGAATAGATGTTCATACCCTGAGGTGAGGAAAAAAATCCATCAACACAAACTATCTATACAAATACTTTCAGCTCACTTCATCCTCTATTTCCACCACGTCATTGTGAAGCAAGAATCGTTCAGCTCTCTGGACCAAGGACACAGAGGTGCCTGGCCTTAACAGCATTGTGAATATGTTTTTTTTTCGTGAATCTATTGCTAAACCTATTGATATGTGTGTATATATACACAAATGAATTATAGATGATATATACGGATCTATACATATGCATATTTGATTGAGATTAGATTCATATGGAATACCATGATTCAAGTCAGATACACATTGCAATTGTACTGGATTCACATTAAAAAACACGTTCACTGTAAATCTAATCTAGATTCACTGTAGCTTCTTTCGTAATAGTTGCATATAAGACTTAAGACTGACATCAAACTGAGAAAAGATTCATATTAGATTCATAGTAGACTCACATTGAATGCAACCAAGGATCAATTTACACTCAGATCAAATATAGATTGGGTTCATACTGGCTTCATATTCGAGTCAGATTAGGTTTCATAGATAGTTCATGTTTGATTCCACAGTGGACTCAAATTAGGCTCATAGTAGCTTCATCTTTCAAGCTAGATTCAATTTAAGGTCATATATGGTTCAAAGTAGTTTCCTACTAGACTCATATCGGAATCATACTGGTTTCAGATTGGAATTTGATTTTGTTTTGATCTTATTTAGACTAATTTAATGCGAAATCTAATCTGACTGCAATGTGAATCAAATATGACCAAATTCAAATTGAATCTGAGTCTAAATGAATCTTCTATCAATCTAGGATAAATCTAAAATGGAAAGCTACTGTAAGATGAATCCAACTTGAATTTATCTGCAGTAATGTTCGAATCTAATATGAATCTACAGTGACTGTGATGTGAATCAAATATGAATGTAATATAGATGTAACTTAAGCCTGTCTCACTGTCACACAAACACTATGCTTTGGAAGCTGTTGCAAGTCATGTCCGTTCTGCGCAGTATTCACATGTTGCACCATAGTTGCTTGGTTTGAAGCGGATTTTCCGGTTGCCCTGTTGGTAAGGCATCTTAGTGGCACAAACTTAAGACTCCCAATGACTCTGCAGACAAAAGACTCAGTAGAGGCCGGAGTAGATTGCATATATGTCGTAAACAAACAATTATGGGCACATGATCATATGTGTATTTTGATGTATGTTGTTTGTATATGTTCATCTGTAATGAAGATCTGTGTTTCAAAAGCAACATGTCCTTGTAAAAGCAACATGTCCTTGTAAATACCATTGGAAATTTTGTTTTGGTTGATTCTGCGAAACCCTGAATATATATGTGTATATTGTATGTACATATATGTATGTACATGTATGTATATATACTGTATATATATATATAAGTTACAAACATATCAATGATCCTCAAGCGTCCTCAGCCCGAGCCTTTCCCTTGGCTTCATCACCATTTGGACCTCTGGTGGCTCTTCCAGCTCGAGACCACTGGTGAAATGGTGAAAAGTAAGGGATACCAAAAAATGTAGGTTGCAATATGCACAATACAATGCCATACAAACATGCAATGAACTGCAATGATATATTCCAAGGTATCTCCCCGTAATGTCCAACCAGAACGAGTTGGTACAGTAAGTCACTGGGGCAGTGGCTCAAAGGTAGCGCCTGGCAGACTGTGATAGTGTTGCGAAATGTCTAACTTCGTGCAGCTTCTGTGAAGCAAGAGCACTATCAAAGTTGCTTCAACTGACATGTCTCCTGACCTCTGATGAGGTGGGGCGCGATAAAATACAAAACGTAATATTCTTCCACAAGATCCTGTAGCTGCAACAGCTTCAACTCACATGTTGCTTGGCCTTCGAGGAATCACTCGATTTCAAACTGCCTGCAAGCGAGGCAGCTGTCAACTGCAGGTGCAAGTTCAGACTTTAACTGGCTACCTTACCAACCGGTTGAGCTTAGGGTTGAGGCCTTTAGAACTACATGCGAGACCACTAAGCCTTGCATAACTCCCCCCCTTTCTTGCAGCTCCCCATGACGTGAATGCAGCTCCGCCTCTCGCGGAAGCAAGCTTTTTGGCAGACCTCACAAACTGCGCTTAACAGCTGCCAAAAGTTGCCATCAGAAACGACTGAAGTTAAGCAGCGCTTGACTCTTAATATTCTTAGAGACAAACGAGACAACCTTGCAGTGTCACATGGTATCTACATGCAAATATTTCCCTACTTCATCCTTCTCACTGGGTACTGTATTGCTTCCTGCCTTGATTTTGCGTGATGAATGTTCTGTCACGCAATTGCTCCCATGCAGGGTTCACACTGATTTGGGTCTGTGGGGAATCACTGCGCAGCTTCTCAAACCCTTCAAACCAAGACCTTGACAGGTCCACACTTTGTCTTGCCAACTGGACAACCAAACAGTTGGAAATCTTGTCTCCGATTGCTCACACAGTCTTATAGAGCTTATAGTCTGCTACCAAGCTGCATTGATCGAACCTGCAACATCTGAGGGTTATGATAGGCTATGCTTTGTTTCGGCGAGGCTGGATGGGTGGATCGAGGAAAGAATGTTGTTTTTCTTTGTCGGCCGGACCGCACTTACAAAAGCACAAATAAGACGTACTAGGAACATGCTGTAGCAAACACGGATCTTGAAAAATCAAACCATATAGATAATAAGAGAAGGATAGAAAAGGAATCACATCTTGCATGAATATGCATGAATAGCTAGCTGCTTGCTAGTAGCACTTCTTCCTTGTTTATCTTGAGTTCTCTTCATTTCATTTCTGATAGTTTCATGTTTTCAAGGTACCGCTGAAAAAACTCACATCCATCCACATCCAAAAACAGGAGGAACCTGTAGGGTTCTATCGCGAGCGGGGCTCGTGCCTCACAAGGTGGAAGCGTATCTTAAATGACTTGAACCATATGCTGCCACCGAACTAAATACAATTATAGAATAGTTGTAATATAGTTGTACAATGTCCTTTACCTTCTGTTACCCTGATTTTTCATCACATGATACCAAGCAAACGCGGAAGGTCAGCTAGCATGCAGACTAAAGTATTCCATCAACCAAGAAGATAAGTAGGAGGATCCCAGAAGAAAACGTCAACGTGCCACAAATCTTGGATTCCGTACGGGCAGATTTGCTAACAGCATCCCCTTGCAGGGTTGGAACATGTCCGATCCCACCTGGCCCAGCTCTAGGAGGGGCTTTTTGACCTGAGATTGCTCGAAAACTGAGTCGGCCGGAAATGTGGAGTTTCTGCTCGTTTGTTGATTTTACTATAGCTAAAATGGATTAAAATGAGCTAAATTCAAGTCCATCATAATGATATCTCTGTACCAATAGATATTGGTTGAATCATACTCACAATGTCTGATGCATTGATTTGCATTATGTATCAAATGAGCAACTCTGGCCAATCTTGCTTCATCGGATGTAAAGGCCGCCGGATGGAGGATTCTCCCAAATGACAAAAGGGTAGTAAACCAAATGGTATTGAACTGATGGAAATTACATGTACTGTGTGCTGTTTGGTATGATAAATGGCACACGTATCAATGAGGAGAGTAAGCACGCTTATGCTCATGTTTCTTTCTCTCATGTTTCCTAGCGTTGGAGAGAAAAACGCAATATTTGCAGAGCCTACAGCGATGTGGAGAGTGAGCCACGAGGATCCACAATAAAGTCCAGTGATATCCGGAATACGTCGGAATACGTCCATGATTCGTCGGATTTGATCTTATTTGTACCTGGATCATCCTGTATCCTTGAAATGGACCTCCAAGACACAACTTTCATCGATGTAAAGTGCTGGCCACCAAGTGCCCCACCGACGAGATCAAGCGCGAGCTGACCAACCTGTCCCAACCCGCGACTGCTTCGCGGCGTTCATAGAACGCATCATCATATTATATCCTCATGACATGTGATGATATCGGAAACAAACCTTTTCCGGTCTCAAGTGAGACGAAATATGATAAATCTGCACACCAGAAAGGCATTGAACTTCGAAGTGGGTCCAAAGGGTCCTGTTCAAAAATGATAAATCACTGGAAGATTGTCAATCTAAAGAAATACTGCAAAAAAAAACGCTTTGAGTTGCCAATCTTCAGAGCAACTCCAGGTTTGATGCCTCCTCTTCCGGTGTTCCATTGTCGAGCAGGCTCCGCATGTCGCTGAGTTGGCGTAACTGGGCTAGATTTTGTTGTGGTATTCTCATCTTTGTCGATAGGTTACATCTTGGTTCATCCATAGACAGATTGCTATATCCATTGCTTTCATCTACTTTCCTGTGATGCCTAATGGAATCCAATCCGAACCATTTGAATCATTCCTTGCGAAGAGGTTCCATCCACAACGTCCAATGTCTTCGGGGGAGGCCCTGGGGCCCCTAGCCACTCTAGAGAGAACCTCTGAATCACGGGCAACAGCCTGCCATCCATGAGGCAATATCATCCGATATCAGCCCATTGAGGAGAACTACGGTAAAAATTACCTAGAGCAACCAAGAACCAACTGGACCATCATGTGCCAGGAAAAGGTTCTTGAGATTCTTCCCTTCACCAAAGCATCGAATCTCTTGCCTCGTTTGAGAGCTTTCGACATTCCGCACGCAACTTGCTGCACTCGTCACCTTGCCAGGCAGCCGGTGACAAATTTGAGCCTTCTGCATCCTTCTGCCATGATCTGAAACACCTGAAACTATCTGAACCTCCTGGCGTCATCAGAGTTACATTTTCTCAAGTCTTCTTACTTCTGGGCCGACTAGGAAGCTCAAAAGGTCGATGACCAAGTCACAAAAATAAAGAAAACGGAGATCCTCGGGCCGTATAGTCAACCATGTTGAGGTATCGGCGGTATTTCCTTTGCATTTTCACGCTACCACTCCGCCATACTGGGCTTTCATGCGAACCGACATAATGCTCTGACGCAAGTCATTGATGCTCTGCTCCTCCACTGATGCTTGGTGGTCTTTACCACTGGCATCTTCTGGCACATACCTAATCCTCCCACCAGCTGTACAGTGTCCTCTGGGCGAACTGGTCTAGCAGAAAATTCTCTCAACCTCGTGGGTTGGATTTTGAATCATCTCCAAGTTTCGAGATATCTTGCAGTGTCTGAGGCCCACAACTTAGGATTGATCTCATCTTTGCGGATTCGCTGCCTGAGTTCAGCACAGCAGGCTCTTGAGGTCTTTGGTTAGATACGGCTCAATGAATGTTCGCCGAAAAAAAATAATACAAACATACAAGCATGAAATGCTGTTGGGCCATTGGGGAAAGACATTGCACCAGCGCGAGCGTATGAGATGATACAATAACGCGACAACCCACGCACCCTCTTTTCGATGTTCCCTTATGGAGCTAGATGTGCGGGTGCAGGATTTCGGTCATTGGAATCATTTACCTTGACTACACTTCTACCCTAGCAATGTTGAATAAGGAGCACGAGGGTCAAACTTCAAGTGTACCTTGGCGGTGCAGGATTTTGTCCACTAATCGTAGCATGAGTCAAGAGCATTAAAGCGTGGCACTCAAACAAGCGAGCCATCTACGACGTTGCAACCTCTGTCAGCCCGCCGGCAAACATACCCTTCTGTGCCACAGGCCTCCGCCACTGTGATTGACACATGAAATCAAACCAACTTCTTTTGCCGCGGAACTCAAATTTCAGATCGTCCCGCAACGCTGACACTGCGGACTCCTGAGCAAGCGCAATTCGAAACTGGTCCGTTGTCGGCTAAGTGTGAAAGACCACCATTTGGAAGGAGGTTGATGTTTTTGTCTGTGTGCGTGTGCTCGACTTTCAAGCAAACTTGTTGCAAAGAAATCTCGAATTACTTCTACTTGAAGAACTGGTAGAATTAATGCTTCAATTTCTTGTAATATATTTTTACATCCATTGTCTATGTTATTTTCCCTCAAGGAGCCTTTTTTCTGCCGCATCGGCTCGATTGTGCAACGTTCTTACAGGGTTCAGGGTCAGTGTCAACACGCTGTGCAGCTGCAGTTTGGATTGAATTTCATTCCACCTGCTGTACCGCTGACATAACCCTCTGGGCATTGCATTGTGAGACTTCCAACCTTTTGTAGTTGCAGCTCTTTACCCACCCCTGGCACGGCACAAGTCCCTTCATCAAACTTTTTCACATAGAGGCCTTGACCAACAGGACACATCCGTGTGTACTTGTAGGAAATACACTCAATTCGATGGCCCTGAACGTATTCAGTCCATCTTTTGGTCTTGTAGATTCCCTTACTCATCTTTCCGATTCTCCGGGTTCCACTGCGATATCGTTTCGATTTCTCTACACCGATGACATAGGCCACCGATTGGTTCATCAAGCATTCGCTGTTCCATTGTCTGGCAACGGTCCAGTTATATGTCGCTTGGTCATCTGTCATGGGATCCCTGGATGGGACATGCCATGGGATCCCTGCTTCCGAGATCTCTGGGCTGGAAATGTTGGGCCAACCGATCATGCCATCCATAACATGCCCATGTCGGCTCTGGCTCTCCGTGTAGCTTCCTGTGATCACAACAGGCTCTGCGCTGCTGCTTCCACCGGTTGCTGGTAAACAACGCACAGCCGGATCAACACTGGCCTGGAGACAGCAGCATTCAGCGTTGCTGGATCTCAAATGGCAATCATCCTTATCTTTGCTCAGCTCCATCAGTGTCTTGGAACACTGTAGTTTGACTCTGTCATTCTTTTCGAAATCCATTAGGAAGCCCGATTTGACCTTGTTCAAGAGAAACTCGCGCACCTGTTCGGCACTTATCGGCGTGCCATCAAAGTCGGTGGCGCCTCTAATGTCACTCAAGGTGTAGATGGGATAGCTCTTGCCATAGTCAGGATCGTGCCATGTCCAATGTGGAATTTGTTGATATCCTTGAAGAGTTACTTGCTTGAGGTGTAAACCAATGGTCTCATTTCCATGATAACCAGTTTGGCGGCAGCACACATCTTCAGGAACTGGCCGCACCTCCATCATGCAGAGTTTGGCTGTAGCTTGACGTTGGTAACCCCAGCCTGCCTTAGCTATGAAGTTGGGATGTTTCAGCTGTTGCCAACGATTTTTTGTCTGGAATTCGTGGCCCAAAGTTGTAGAAGTCATGGGAGCTATAACTCTTTAAGGCTCCAACTTCCACGTTTTCAAAGCTACTGTATGCACTCGGAAGGGTGTTTTTGTTCCCGGAGGGGTGTTTTCTGTTCCCGCAAGGGTGTTAGTTTTCTGTTTCCGGGGTGTGTTCAGTTCCCTCCAGATGGGTGTTTTTCGGTTGAACGTTCCCGGACGGACGGGTGCTTTATTTATGTTCCCGATGGTTTTTTTCCTTCCCCGACGGGTTTTTGCTAGGACGCGGGTGTTTTTTGTTCCCGGCGGTAGCTGGCTAGCTGGCTGGTCAACATGAAGACCAACAACAAAAACAAAAGAAGAAGGAAAAAAAAGAACAAAACAATTGACGTTGCCTCCTCTCGCGGCCAGGCCCATTCCAACAACAACATGAAGACCAAGAACAATAACACAAGAAGGAGAAAAAGAGAGAAGAAGAACAAAACAACCAACGCAAGGACACCCAATACCTCTTCTTTTTTTCTTTAAGGTTGCCTTCTCTCACGGCCAAAGAATTGCAAGAACAATGTGAAGACCAAGAACAAAAACATAAGCAGGAAGAAAAACAGAAGAAGAACGACAAGATTAAGGTTGCTCCCTCTAACGGCCACACTCCTTGCAAGAACAGCATGAAGACCAAGAACAAAAACACAAGAAAAAGGAGAAAAAGAAGAAGGACAACGCAACAACCGCAGGGACACCCAATGCATCTTCTGTCATCTTTAAGGTTGGCTCCTCTCACGGCCACAGTCCTTCCAAGAAGAAAAATCAAGACCAAGAACAAAAACACGCAGAAGCAGAAGGAGAAAGAAAGGAGAAGAAGAACAAAACAACAAATGCAAGGACACCCAACGCAACACTAAGACCAAGAAGACCAAAACAATTCGCAAAAAACTCCCTGCTGCCACGACTTTTGACACTGTGCCGGGTTGGCGCAGCCCTGCCTCTGCGATTCAGAAAAACAGCATCCTGGCCACATCACAAAATTAATGCTGCGCCTGCCAGGAAATTGCAAAATACAATGCGCCTGCCACGAGAAAACGACCCCCTAGCATTGAAACGCTTGGAAAGTATTGCGCCAACAAAATAGCACGCTATTTGTGAGGAAATCGACCTCCAGCACGTCGTCCTGATCACACTTATTGAGCGCCGCCCAATGCTGCAGCTTATCGACCTAGTGGTGGGCACCTGCGAACGCTTGCGAACAGTTCCGAACAGTTGCGGTCGCTCGAGCAACGCTGGGCGAACACGACTCCAGACCTCCAGAGTTAAACGAGAACCCTGTCCTACGCATTCGGGAAAAGTCAAACGATCGCGAATCACTCTCACTGCACATCTTAGTGCGAGGCACTCGATTATACCAGGCATTCTTCTCCAGCTTGCAACAATAATGGGGTTTCTTGCCTTCTGCGAGGTTGCCGTGAAACCAACGGTAGTAATCCGGCCGCTGGCTGTGTTTGTCCTCCTTCAAGTAAGGACACTCAGAGATGTCGGCCACCTTTTGGAATGGTTGCAGGGAAATTGAGGAGGAAGGATTGAGATCCTGATTCACGAGTCTAAACGAAGATCTCTAACTGATGCATACTTATGCAAATATAGAATTTTTATGAACATATCTTCATTAGACCCCCGACACGCGTGTAAGAAGTGCCCTTCCAGAACAAAATGCCAAACATGTCGTTTAAATCTTCGACTTTCCCTCAGCCACTAGTGAAAACTACATGTTAATACGGGATTCCCTACCAAACAATGTGATCTTCTTGGCGGTCACTACTGGATACAGGAGCATCTCGAGTTGAGATACATACACTATAATCATCTATAATCTCTACCATACTCATGCAAGAAATGAAGAATTTGCGGAAAGGGCGAGGCCAACATCTGGACTGTTGTCAAAGATCCGTACCCTATAAAAGGCTGGCAGACCCTGTATCAACATGCCAGTTGATTCTTGCTTCAAACCATTGTGTCTCAAAATTTGGAGCTGCAACACCCAGAAAAAATGTGGGCACATCCTATGACATCCTCACATTCCCAAGCCTGCTTGCAATAGCAGGCCAAATTCTCCACCATCTTCTCCTGAAATGGCTCAGATTCTCTGAAGTACCAGTGGACTCCGGGCGTTAACTCCGGCAGTTCCGCTGCAAGATCATTCGACTGACCATCCAGTCGCACGGCTGACACGAGCCCAAAACACATGAGCAAGGCTCGGTGAACCGCCATGCTTGAACGCCGGGAAGTTCACAAACGAACGACTTTTTGGAACGGGTTGAAGGGATGGCTAAGCTTTGAGCCACAGGCATCCAGGAGTTTCACTCGCAGAACGAACACTTCTTTCAGTCCCACTGAACAATCGACATGGTCTTGACAATGCCACCGTTTCTCCCAATAGAAAAGTATAACAAAGATAAGACTAGGAAACAGCAAGTCTAGAAGAGACTGTGCAAGAACACTCAAAGTGCAATGCTGTCCTGTTTGATCAGGCTGTTTTCCTGTGATCTGACAATGTCATAGAGCTCCTGATGAAACTCCAAGAGCGAACAGGTCGAAACTCCGAGAATGTTACGCCCAAGCCTTCAACTAGTCAACATAAATTGATATTTCCTGCAAGCCATATCGCAGACTTTGTATGTTAAATGTTCAAAATCTCAACTGGCCTAGCCACAGCTACAACTTTCGATATTCGATAGTCTTGGTATCAAGAAGTCAGCCCACCCGCCCTCCAACCAAAGCACTGACTTTAAAAATCCTATGTATGCCGTGCCTCAATGAGTTTCTGATGATCCTTATCACCGCTTTTGTCCTGGCATGGAAGGAGGGCAATCACATCAAAGGCACCATAGTTCTATAGGAAAACAACCTACTTTGCACCTGCTGGTTTTGCAAAATACAAGGGGAGAAGCCTGGCCCAGCCACCTGTTTCCTGAACCAGGCAATAGTGCACCTTCTGCTTTGTACCGTGCCAATGTATTGACAATGCAATGTAAAAATTACACTTCTGCCCAAATCCACCACCATTCTGTCATCTTCCCGCCCAAAATGCTCAGTCCGCATTTTCGATACGTTGGACGCGGGAAGTAAGCTCCTGGTCTTGCAGTCTTCACGTGAAAAAAAACAGCAGAAAAATTGGGGAAAACATGCCTCATGAATCCTCATGAGTAGTTTCGTTTCATTTCATGACGTTTCCTTGTGCAACATCATGTAAGTCATTGAAAATCAAATCACCAAACTGACTTGGACTCAAACTGTAGGATTGACATGGAAAAAAGGACTTTGCAACCTACTAATCACTGCTAGCCCGTTTTTCTTTTCCCTAGCTTTTTGTTGAAGCATCCTCCCTCCTTTGAGCGAGGTTCTCACAGCACTCCGCATCCAAGATTGAGCAATACTATCAATTCTATCTGATCACAAGAAGTTTTCTCAATTCAGCATGGATGGGAAAAGTCTGTTGCGGGGTCTTCGACATTCTTCAACTAGAAAGCTCAGGTGCTCAGATCGACATGTCATTCCTTGCCTGCCTGCTATGAAGTGAACGTCCAATCACTAAGTAGAGAAATTGGAGATGTCTACCGTACGTTCCAACCGATTGACAACCATTGCTGAGCTAGAATGTGCTAGACTTGTCTGTTCATTTCGAGGATCTGCAAGAGTACCAGTACTTCATCACAAACCCGACATTTCCTCGGACATGTGATGACTCTCGGAAGGCTGAGCCATTGGCGAGCACTTGAAAGTGCCTGTTCTTCACTTGAGATTGTGCCTTTCAGAAGCACCATTCCAATTCCACTTGGCTGGTGGATCATCCCTTTCTGATGTTGATTCTCGTAAGTCAGTTTTTTGTGCCACCATTTTCTCGGTATGCAAAGCCAAAATCTGCTAAGAAGCATCAAAAAGCACTTGGAACTTAGCCATCCTCAGCTTGAATTGCACATGCACGTACATGGCCTGAAGGAAGGACCGTCCAAGCTTCTTTTCTAACTCTAGGTTGCTGATAGAAACAATGTTTAACTCTTTGTATAGGTAAATGAACAGAGGTTTCAAGAGAAACAAATATACGTTCGAACGATTATTTGCCCAAGGCTTCCGGATCAAATTTGGAAGCCTCAAGAGGCAACTGATGGTGGTTTGTCTGCAGCTGCCAGCTATGCCCCTAAATAGAAGGGGTTAAATATGGTTAAATAGCATTCCGAATTCCAACTTAGTTTGAGGTCAAGAACTTCCCTTCAAACATTTTGTTGTCCAGTTCTGAGTTTCTCTGAGTACCTTGCGCTTGGTCAAGTCCTAAATTGTTTGGGGCCAATCGCCATCTCCACGCTTGAAACTGCCCAGGCCCCTAGAGCATCCTACTGCTCAGGGACTAATGATGGACTCCGTTGCTGAACATTGTGGTCAACGTTATGAGATGTTTGGCTCTAGGGCGCCTGGCAGGCTGAAATTTCATAGCTCTGTTGAGACTGCCTATTCAGCTCCACTCAACTCACAAATGAACTGTCTTGGCTCACCTGGTCATCCTTAGATTTTGGATACACTCGACTCCACCAGGACTTAACGCAGCTTGACAGCTTGGCATGCTTCCCCGCCTTATAAATGCTATGTTGATCCCATGGAATGTGCACCTGTATGCTTTGAACATATGTACGTACCCCTAAGCTTCCCAAATGTTGATTTCAAAGTCAAAATATGTAGAAATATCCTTATTCAATGATTGCAGGCAGCAAACGCCAGCTTTGATTGTTTCTTTGGGGCTGAAAACATGTGGTACTCTGACATACTTACATGTACTTACCCTCTAGGGAACTAACACATCCCCTGCTGCGAAAAGGAAAATCATCTTCAAAAATGCCGTGGAGGGGGGCTATGTCGGCTATGTTGGTTCTCAGGAGGCCACATATTCTCGATGGGAGCCTTAGTCAGTTCCCATACTCTGTTTGTTCTCATCGATGGTTGCCGTCAAGCATTTCTGGAAGGAAGCGGGTGTGTATGAGCAGCAACCATCAGCAACCTATGTTAGCAAAGCAAAACATCAGTTTGCATTCAAAACAGTTTGCCAACATGACATGTATTCACAACAATAAGTAAATAATGTTGATTTTGTCATCAGAGACAATGCATGATAATGCATTTAAGATATTTAAGGAAGTATCTAGGCGCCCAAGAATCGCTAGTGCCCCTGAATCTGGCAATCTGGCCCCTCAATTCACCCCAGCCATTTAAATCACCAGGACCCAGGCGCTCTACGTCAAGACTAACTTAGCAAACATCATGGTAATACAAACCATTTCAAAAAGCTTCTGATTTCAAGCCGTTTGAAAATGCTTTCCCGGTGAACAGTTCCTACCTTGCCTTTAGCAATGTTCCATCACTGCTGTGGAATTTGATTAAAGTTCCGTTCAATGAACGTATGTCTTCCCGTCTTGGTCTGCTCTTTACATTCTTTACATCCTCAAGCAAGGCTCCGAATGGGCACTGAGGTGCCTGTGCCATCGATAAATTCTACCTGCCATCAATGAAGGGGCCAGGAAAAGTGTGTGTGTGTGTGTGTGCGTGAATCTATGTGTGCCTGCGTGTATTAGTATGTACTTTCACTTATTATCATGTATTCTGCTCATAGATAAGAGTTACGAAAGACTTACAATATCAAGGTCCACTTCTATAAACTGTTCGTCATGAAACAGGGACTCTATGTTGAATCTCTATGAGGTGAAAAAAGCACAAGTAAAGGCTCACATCACCACTTGAAAATGCCAAACAACCATTACAACAAGCTTGTTGTACTGGACGAGAATCTTTGCTGGATTTTGTCAGAGTCACTGTTCGCTATGTCTGCAGCTTCTAGTCAGATAACCTGAGCCTGAGTTGGCTGGCCTTTTCACCGACAATGGCTTTTTGAGTATGTAATGTTAAAGAGATAAGAGGAGAGCACGTCCCTGCCCCTACCCTCCCGCCGTTGATGCCTGCTTGTAGCGCATGGGCCCTTTGCGGCCTGTTTCCTGGATCATATGTGTGGATTTCGATCTACGAGAGCACGCAAAACTGCAGTCATGAGAGTGACTAAAATGGTCTAAGGTCAGAAGCTGCAGTAACACTTTGTTCTGTTGAGATGTGTTGCGAAAATTGGGCACCTTGTGGCGGAAAAGAGGGAAGAGCAGCATGGCAAAGAAGGCTCCAAGCATGAGACCCTCAAAGGTGCAATCGACATCGGTACATCTTTGACACATGAAGGCAACTCAACATGCACTTGCTGCATGCTGAATTTTGAAATTTGTTGTCACCAGCTGGCCATATTGTGATTATTGTGCCAAGTTGCAAAGACAAGCACAAGCCACACCCAGGGAGCTGTCTCTGTATCTCCAAGTGCCTGCAATCGGATAGCAAGTTAAGGTTTGTCTAATTTCGCCCTACAATGCCTCCCAACATCTTGCAACATGTAGATTGCGAGGCTTCATCAGCTTGTATGGTTTGTATATGTTTGTATTGATATTGTTGATTCATGTTGATTACTCCGATACATCGACCTGTTTTTGTCTATTTCCAGCACCAATCCCTCACAGCCCCCCCAAAAAAAAGAGCCACACCTGTGTGAATTTCTCCAAACGCTGCCTTGACAACAAAGCGCTTCCTGGCACCTGTGAGACCGGCCCCCAGCCCTCGATGTCATGTGCACCAAGTTGGCAGGATTCAATTGGAAATCACACCAGAATCTCAGAATCTTATGGGATAATAAGAGAACATGATACTACTAGTACTAGTATGATACACAAAATCATGCGACTGCAAGCCTCCACAGGTGGTGGTGTAGGTACTGGCGTCACATCTTTCAATGCCTCAGCAAATCAAAAACAGATCGGGAGGAAGCAACCAGTTGCCCAGCGCTCAGCAACTGCAATGCTTTTTCCTACAGCTCGGCCATGCTCGGCTCTAAGCCTTGGTATACCAACATGTCGCTGATGTTCCAAGGGGATGTACCATGGATGTATCCTACTACCTCGCGAATCTAGATGACCCTTGCGTCCATGTTGCTGGCTTCACACCACAAACCGCCACGTTCCACTCGTCTTTGCAGCTTGGGAAGCATAGTTCAGAGACCTCGCAAGAACCGTTATGTCATGCCATTTTACGACTCCAACCCCCACATGCAAGCAAGCCATTACCTGAAGTGCAGTCAACTTCCGAATCCATGTAAATCATTGTAAATCCTGATATCATCCATTGCCAACAGACTTGATGGACATTGACCTTGAAACCTTGGAATATCTTCGGAACAAACGGAACATACACATCACATCGAATCATATATAAGACCATACCCAAACATGCATCACATCATACCCAAAGACAGAGGCCGGATGTTGCACCTGCACTTCGACCTCCACTGGCATTTTGGGAACTTGCTTCGGTGCCATGAGTTTGCGAATCTCCATGAGCAAGGGCCATTCCTTCTCGTCAATGCCTGCGGCTCACAATCAACAGGCTTGCGGTGCAGGAATCCGGTAAAAGCCGAGACGACGGTTTGGTCGGAATGATCATGTGATGAAGTGGGCTGAAGAAAAGTGAAGTGGTCTAGGAAAAAAAATCATGTCGAAAGTACTGCATGAACCATTAGTGAGCATGTGCCCCACTTTCTGATGTCTGAACGATGTGAACCTCGAAGTATGCATCGGCGAAATACATCGAAATGCCCTGCATGCCTAATCCACCTTGGGCCGTAAACCATTGCAGGTTCTCGAAGCAAGCCGACCGTGCATTTGTGTGCAGGATGCCTGAAGGAAGCAAGATCAGGCACACAGGAGGCAAAGAGCGGTTGGTTATCTTTAGTCAGACCATTTCCTCACAGGTGTCAACAGGACAAGCCCTTGCTTGTCGATGACTGACGGGACATGCTTGCAAAGACGAGATCAAGATGTCCAGTAAGACTTGTACAATGCATTGCTGCATGTGTGTGTGGTACCAATCGGATGATCCGTGCAAATCAACATCTCATCAACAAAGTCAACCCAATGTCTTGACCTAAAGTCGGCACCCGGCACTCGGT
Organism: Breviolum minutum Mf 1.05b.01; assembly: GCA_000507305.1. Classification (NCBI taxonomy): domain Eukaryota; class Dinophyceae; order Suessiales; family Symbiodiniaceae; genus Breviolum; species Breviolum minutum. The sequence continues at coordinate 146,549 of DF239240.1, forward strand.
GCCTTGGGATAAAGATGTGCTTAAGCCTGTGAGATCCAAGGTCTGGCTCACCACATTGGTTGGCACGGTATTGTTTCCTCAGGCATTGGCACAAATGAATGGATCAATAGATCCCTTGTGGAAAGAAACAAGGATAATTGGGTACACCACACTGTATTCAATTCAAGCGCACGAAAGGTGTGGAAGCACTTTTGCCAAGAAAAAATGTTCAATCTCGCAAATGGAATCTCACGGCTGGACATGTGGAGAATGGGTTCGAAGTCTATGTAGCCAGCGGCTTGCCAAGAATCGTGCTGCTGCTTGCGCCTGGAATCACTCCGGGTCAGTTCATATGACATCTTCGACAAAACTATTTCTGGTTGAACCGATTGAAGTGGCAAGGTCTGGGGTATCACTGGTCAATTTCCCCACCTTCTGGCAGAGATCAGTTCCGGCAGAGACAGCACAAATCCACTGAACTAGTTTCATTCCTGTGATGTTTTGTCGCTGTCAGAAAACTGACTTGCTGTTGTGGGGTGATGTGCTGCAAGCATGACAGAACATCTCGCTTCCATGGAATGAATGTGTTTCTCTGGGATGAGGCAAGAACTGGCATTCTGATGATGATGATGATGATGATGATGATGATGATGATGATGATGATGATGATGCTGCTGATGATGATGATGATGATGATGATGATGATGATGATGATGCTGCTGATGATGATGATGATGATGATGATGATGATGATGATGATGATGATGATGATGATGATGATGATGATGATGATGATGATGATGATGATGATGATGTGATGATGATGTGATGATGATGTGATGATCATGATGATGATGACATGAGGCGTGCATCATTCAGAATTTGCTGGCACCTTCCAGTCACAGTCGAAGGTTCACACTTGAAAAAGAGGATGTTGCTGATACAGCCAGCACTGGTGGGAGTGGCAAACATCATTGGAAAAGTAGGAGTCTATCTCAGATCTGTCAGATCAAGGCAGAAATGAGTTGGTTCCTGAAGAAAAACATGATTTTTGATGGTCGCCAATGTCGCCAACTGGAATGCTTGCCAAATTATGCAGGAGGTCCTCCCTTCTGCGGTCGGAGCATTACAACCACTGCTGCTTTGCCTGGCTTTGGCACATCTGTCGGTGTGATCAATCAACGACCCCCGTACATTCCTAGAAGCTAATGTGAGTTTGTCTGTTGAGACATGGAAATTCATATGCTGTCAAACACGATTCAGAATACACACCGAGCATAAAATGTCAGATCTCTTTTCTGGCACGAATTGATGCTGTGCCGTGAGACGTCTCTGAGGCCCCGGCCATCGCATTCTTCAAATTGAAGCCGCAAAGTGGGAGCCGTACTGCCAAGTGCTATTCCGGTGAGGCGGCATGGTGTTGGCATGCCTGGCAGGCAATGTGAGTCCACAATATCCGCTGGGCTCCTGAATTCTGTTGTCCTATCTGACTCGAACTCGCTGTTCGGGAGACGTGACATTGGCACACAGTGCTGCTTGGTGGTACATCACTGTCTTCTCAAACCGGACAGACGCCATTTTCACTTGGAATTCCTTGCAAAAGAACGCTACAGATGGTGAATCTTGAATCATGATGACGTCCCCTTCCGTGCCTGTCTGAAGCAAAATGTCTGTGGTTGATGTAGTTGCCTTGAAAAGCAGTCTATACAGGTTAGTGGCAAAATCAGCAGTCCATGTAGAAACACAAGAAAGGACTTGAGATATCTCAAGATGCTAGCTCGTGGAATAACTGTATCATGCATCTTCACCCTCTGTAAGATGTGTGAAATGCAGTAGATATGAAGATTTGAAAGAGATTCCTAGTGCTCTTGTATTCGTCACATAGAAAGGCGTGTCAAAACTTGAAGAGCCGTCTGTTGCTATGTTCCATACCCTTGGATTCAATCCTCACAACAGTTACAGTTAAACTTTCGAGGAATGAGAGCTTGGAAAAGTCGGGACTTGGAACTCTCACAGTGAATCAATAGAGACTGGTGCTGGTGCCACTTTGTCAACTTTTGTTGTAAAAGCCTTGCAGCATGGCAGATCTGGCCAAGACACGAGCCACTCTCCTCCTTCGTTTCCAGGTTTCTGCCAAACGAATGCATCCGACCTGAACTGGCATTAGCAACATCGGGGTTTTGACCGTTTTACATCGTTTTACATTTGAGAGAGGCTTGAGCCTGTTTCAAGCTCTTGCCACAAAATGTCATCTTTGAATTGCCAAGGTGCTGCAGTTGAGTACCAACCTCACAAAGGCCATGCAACTGCACCTTAGCTTTGAGAGATGTGGCTTAGCTACTCGTCGAAAAGAACTGCCCAATGTCACAAAATTTGCTAAGCAAAGACATGCTTGCCATAAAGCACAAAGATTCGAAAAAATTGCTGCTTGCGGAATCGTGATTCAATATGGAGCAATGAAAGATTGCAAGTCTGTACAACTTCTTTTTGACAAGCTTAGGTAGGGTTACAAACTTACCATGATTTCTCCGAAAATTTCTCCCGATGCTTTGGCTGTGCCACCTGCTCGTCCACGGGTGCAGTGCGCAGGTTCTCTAGGCTCAGGTCCAATGAACTGGTGAGATGCAGCAACATTCCGTGTCTTCCTTGTTACAACAAAAACTTGCGCAAAATTGCTTCAAGGAAACGCTGCTTGGTTTCTTGGCACATTTTGTTCTCTTGTTGCCCATGAGCTTATGTTTACAGGAAGGTGGCTAGAGTGTCGTCTCCATTTGAATGTAAGTACACGCTGCTATTGAAGGCAGCGAAGCTGAACTAACAAATCTCCATACGCAACACGCATCGCATAGCCGTGTTGATGAGTGGACAGTAAACATGCCACGCAGACTCCATTATCACAGCAGGCCTGTCTTTGTTTTCCAGCCAAATTTCAATGTTGAAGACGTCTTCAGTACCATCAATTCCGATCAATTCCGCATGTCTGAGACATATCAGTCGTTTGATGAAAAAGTCAAAATGGACAAAGATTCGAAAGATTCAATATTCCAGCATCTCCAGCTAGCTTTGGACCTTGTAACACGCTGAAAAAAAAACACGTCGATTTTCTTTGTCGCCTCCAGAATCCAGGGCTAAGAGTTGTGTCCTCAACGATTCAAGCGAAAAGCAAGCCAGAAATCATTGAAATTCATTCCATCTTTCCACATGCCACAGCTCTCCCACACCCTTTCTGCTAATGAAACGACTGAAAATATCAAGCAAGTTAATTCAAAATCACCCAAAATGTATCAAAATGTGGCGTCTCGTGAAGGAATGAGAATCTGTGTTGCTGGTTGAATTTCGGACCCTTCCAAATCCAACCTGCAAGATTTCTTTCTACACTATGTGTCCAAGCAACCCGTAGAGCTTGGCAGCTCAAATACTCGGTGGCGTCTACGATTTGTTCCAGCCATGCAAGCCTTAGTGTCGCCCCGACGATCCAAGTGAAGATTCTAAAAGAACGATGATGGCGGTCCTCCATTCCCCTCGTCACCCAGAAAGCCACGACCATGGGAAGTGATGATACTACAGTCTCCCACGCAGAAATGGAAAACGCTCGTGTGACACAGGAGCTCGCGCACATTGTGATACTGGTAAAAAAGCATTCCACACAACTCGAAAAATTCATCACCTACGTGATCTTATTTGCCCCTGTTCCATACAGAATGATTGCTTCCTTGTAAAGCAGATACATTGACAAAACTTGACAAAATGCATTAGGTTCAAACATGTTCAAACTATCTCGTGCAAATCTGCAGCATTAAAATTTTCAGCCTCTTGCATCGGAGAGTATCTCCAAGGGACGTCAATAGAGCTACCGCCGGAAACGCCATCGCTTCTTCGGCCCAATGGCGGACGGGGGTTCAGCCCGTGCAGATCAGACAGCCGGCAAGTTGTGAATGCAATGAATTTGGAGATGTCTCTGCGAGGGTTTGCAGTCGAGTATTCAAAACGGTTGATGACAAGTGAGCTTCAAAATCCTGCAACTCGAGAGAAATGTGTATCACCTCGCGATTTACTTGAGCACACAAGCAGCGTTCGTACAAGATCATAAACTTCATCCAGACAATCCATATGAATGCTATTCTAAATATATAATATATCTAAACCCATTGAAGCCAACAAGTCAAGGTCATTTCAACTCCATTCTCCCAATCAAGTGTTGTCACAGCCATTCAAAGACAAACTTGTGCCAATACGTGAAGCTTGGCTTAGTGTGCTGTCCCGCCCAAGTTCTCCAACTGCTTGCGTCACCTGACTGCAACAGCTGCAACTCAACACAGGTGTCAGTTGCAAGCCTTTGCGGCAACAAAGGAATCATATCAAATCGGGGCCTTTAAAATCTGCAAGCGATGGGATTCAGAAGCCTGGGCACGGGACCCATATGGATTAAAGCCATGTCAAACAGCCAACAAGGACATATTACTATTATGAGAATAAGACTATGAGATATGTCAAGTGCTGTGATTGCTACAAATTCAATACGAAAAAGCGAGCAGTGCTATTGAAATGGTAGTGCTCTGGTCGCTGTTTCCCCCTTTGAAGCGGCCTGAAACACTCAAAAGCATCTTGAAGCCTTTTAGTCGATGGTTGATAAGAACTCCTGTAGTTGACTTCACAGTTCCATTGGTTCTTGATTGCCCTACCATAATAACATTTCAATCATGCAGCAACCTGAACTTCAGGCATTTTGGAACCATCATTCAGCCAAGCAAGTCTTCAACCAAAACAAAAAAGACAACCCCTTAGTCATCCGCATATCAACCATTCTAGACCTCAATGCCAGGCATTCGGACCATGCTGATATCCTTCGAGAGCCTTGCCAGGCGAATATCGTGATCTCGCAGCTGCACCACCTCTCAATTCGCAGTGTGCGGGTGTCCAGTGGACATGAGGCTGGAGATCAGGTGCAATTAACACCAACAACTATAGATAAATCATGATAGATTATGATGGATCATGGATCTAGGATCGCGAAAGCTTGGCTCAAATAGATGTGGAACCTTCTCTATGATTTCCTGCAATTACTCGGTCGATTGTAACGTGCGGCACGGAGTCACGCTTCGCCTGATGACCTTCAAATTCGACACCTTTGGTCTTTGGAGATGAATCCTGCAGCTTCCAACATGTGTGAACTCGGCACAAAAGTGTGGAAATTTTATGAGAAAACTCACTACACCTTTTGCAGCTGGCACATTTTTCACTGAAGCATTCATCTCATTGGATGACCACAGTGTAGTTGCCCTCCGAACCTCAAAGGTTTGGCCCACCAAAACATGGCACATAGCTTCGGGGATAACATGGAAGCTACAAAACATGGAAATCCATGGAAATCCCATGAGGTGCCAATTTTCCTGCTGTCCAAGCTACTTGGATTGGCCTCCACACTCGCCTCTACACCCCGCACCAAGAGCTTCCGAAGCTCTCTGTTCAGCGCGCGGATCTGGAGGGTACAAGTGTCGTGAGAGTTGTTGTGAATCTGCTTGATTCCGTTAGTTTAAAGTTTGAAAAGGATAAGATGACTTCTAAAAAAAGTGTAGGTGTACCTGGGCAGAGAAAGACCACCACAAATCTAAGGAAGTGGATTGGATGTTAACTTAGTACAACATTTGAACAAGGATGCTCAAAGCAAAGGCGGGTGTTCACTGCTATAGTTTTGCTTGTTTGCCTCGTCTCCTCTGAAGTCGATAGTACTGCGCAAGGATTTCAGATCACCTGTGATCCGCACTAGTGAGAGAAATGGATTGGGATTGGTTCCACTTTACAACGGTCAGATGATATATAATTAGCTATATTCTTGGCACAAAACCTGGATCTTCGCATCGACTGAATCCATGTCCCCACCTTCCAGCGCCACTCGTTGTGTTCGAAGCACCTCTCGCAAAGTGCTGATAGAGGCCTGCCAAGGAAGGGATGGAAAAATCATGAAAAATGGGTCAATTCCATCAATTCCAGGAGGGAAGCCAAGTTGATCCCAAAGATGTTAGAACAATGATGTTTGTTTTAGACCCGCAGTTATTGATGTTTCACGGGTTGCTGACCTCCATGTCTATCCTCAAGTCCTCCCAGAGAGCAACATCCAACTTAGCCTCCATCTTTGACTCCACAAGGCCTATAGGTTCACGGTCAAAGGTGCGACCACGGGCACATTATCATAAAGTAAACAGATCATTCCTTTGGAAAACATCCAAAAGTCATTTTCATTTTAAGTATTTCTAAGTGCTACTGCCAGACCACGCATCAACTTCTATCACACCTGCTGTCTCAATTGGAAACACGGTCCTGTTGCATAACGTTGGAGTTTTCGGCAAGGAACGAGTGATTTCCACCACGAAGCAGGAGCATTTCTCTCCCCAACGGCCCTCCATCTTGGAAAACTTTGCTTCAATGGACGACTCCTGGCGGCAACACAAGGATCTGCGCCAACACTACTGTGTTGTCCTTCATGTGGGCGCATCCTTTTGATACACAACCACATGTGTTTTCTGACGACCAAACATCGCTTTTCCCAACAAACGACTCCCCACTCGTAGCTTTTCAAGCAAAGTGTCAATGGCTTTGGCCCGTTCTTGGAAATCACTTTCCAGCTTTGAGAGCATCCCTGGCATGCTTTGCATAGCCTGCCTTGGTAGGGGATGACAGAATGACCCAGCAAACCATGCAAATCTTACACTGTTACCTCCAAATAGAAGCAGCTTCTTGGATCCAAATGAATTTGGACCAAACTCTTATCGCAAGAGCTGGACAGCTCGTGCCAGAGGCACTACCTCTCTGATGGTCCAAGATACAACTTCATGCCAGCTTCTTTCAGCCAGCTATCTTGCTTTAGGCGAAGATCCTCAGAGACAAAACGTTTCGGGTTTTTGCACACACACACACACACCAAGCGACATCGAAGGGTCAATGGCAAGGTTGCCGTGTCATTGAAGATTTCAACCATCTCCAATCCAAACACTACTTCATCTTATTGGAGTTTGTCATGAAAAGCCAGGCAGATATACTTGGCTTCACATCTGACAAACAAATCTCAGCAACGTTCCCAAAATGACAAAACCTATCCACCGCAACCGTTTGCCAAGTATCTCGCTCAAGTCCCTTCAGGTCTGAACGGATCGCCGGCAGCTCTGTACCTTTGATTCACAATGCATCGGGCCGTTTCCATCGGCCTTTCGTTGCCGGTTCTCTGCCGAGCATCCGATGGAATGACCCATTGCATTCTCCATTCCTTGATCGTCAAAATCAATGTTTTGGAGAGAATCATAGTCATAGGGTCCGGATATAAAGTAGACTAATATCCGAAAAAATGTATTAAGAGAGACTTTGAGGAGCTGTAATGAACAATTATACGGCAACATAATTAATTTGGTCATTTTTTCATCCAACAACTCGAAGAAAACCCTGCTTTTTCCAAGGCAGAAGAACGATATTACTACTCTGACAATGCCTATCCCCATGCCAACCCACAGGCTAATTTGATAGCACGCAAGGGCACATCGAACATCGAGATGTGAGTACAAAATGGAAAACTTCCATGTGATCATGTGTGCATTCAAGCCATTGCTGAGCACTCACCTCTCAGCCAAGGATCTTGTCTGCTTGTCCATTAAACTGGAGTGACTGGAATCAAGGTGTCCATTAACATCACGTAAACTTCGCCTTGGGGAAGTTTAGTGCGGCTTCTGGCTGTTTGAACTTTGGGAACCATGCAATGGGAAGTCCAATGTTTAAGCACAGGTGGATTGACACCAATAACTTAATATCCAAAAAAAACAACTCCTCCAACGTGTCCAAAGGTCCAAGGAGCTCCATAGCCTGAGTTTTGTTTCTCATCAGATCTACAGAACCTTTCAGACAATTTTGATCGTGGCAGGCACGATGCCAGACAAATGTCCAGACTGCACTAAAACTTTATAATGACAAGATGATCAAAAAGCGCGCAAGTCCGTGTCAAGAGCAAGGTGTGAATAACAATAAATCACATATCAAAGATTAGATTATCGAAGTGTAAGAGGTGTGCAGTTGCGGGGTAACAGTCGGTTCCGTCGCTTCCCGTACCTTGCATGGAATTGACAACTTCCCGCATAGCATGCACCTCTTCACTCCTGAGCGGAGCTGAAATTTCGTTGGCACGGCATTCACACAGCTTCTTCGGAACTGTGCTGCTTCCGTCCACGTCAAGCGTCTCACAAATTCATGTTGTTATGCCGGGGGCATGACAACCACCATGATCGAATGTGCAGTATGTCTGCATGGGCATCTTAGTCCAGCCATCCTCTCACCCTTTTGATCACTCTTGCAGCTTGAGAAACATTGGGAGGGCTCTTCGCAACCTAGGCACTTTCAAGTTTGATCTGTTCATGTCAGATCACTTAGACTCTAAGACTTTCACCCTTCACCTGGCTCAACTAAGGAACGTGGACACTTCGCCTTGGAGAGCCTTTAGAAATTTCATCACGTTGCTGCAAGTCATGCCTTAGTGCAGCGACAGAAGCAACATCTGATTCAACGTCTTTTGGAAACCGGAATCTACATGGGCATAAGTTGTCAAGAAACACTCCCAGCCATGTCCACTTTGAGTTGCAACCTGGCGGATGAAGCATAAATATCACGAATGGAAAACTGACTATGTTCATCTGCAAAGACGTTATTATTAGTACTACATCTAACAAACCTCGTCTGTGTCATGTCCACGATTAACTTGTTCACTCTTTTTGTATGTTCATAAAAAGATATCATATGAATAAATGTATCCCCAAAACGTATGAAAATGCAAATACAATATATATTGATCTGGTTTAGTTTTACGACTCAATATCATCAGAATACAATACCCTATAATAATCAATAAGATGTAATATCGATCCAATATCATAGCCTGTGACATGAGATACTATCATATAATACAACAGAATGTAGTGCAGCAAAACATCTTGGTATTGCCGCATTGCCTGGCCTCTTCTGCGCTGTCACTTCTTCTAGGTGAGACACCCGGCGATCGAGGAACTGCAAATGTTCCGCCAGGTCCATTGCAACCGCCGCGGGTTTCGCTTCAATCTTTCGTGCTTCAACAACGTCACCTTCTTGGACACCATGGAAAGTGGTGGAAAACATCTTCAGCCGCTTCTTTTTTGTGATCCCAAAGGAATGACAAACGTATTTAGGAAACTGTGTTAACAGGTTGCACGCTGGAGGCTATGTCATGAACTGCTTTATGTGGCATGGAGCCACTGAAAGTCTACAAGAGCTACCTTAACTCGGACAAAGCGAAAAATTCTTCACCGAAGTGCCCGGCAGACATATGGACCGAAATGAACACTGGAACCACATCAGACTACACAAAAACACAAGTTCCTTCCAATCTGAGTCAAGATCTGGTCATCGAGTCATCGAGTCATCCAGCTTTGATTTTTCAGCGCTGTTGTTCTGGCCTCTGGTGGGCACCTCTGCTGAGTTGCAGCCACAGCTTCAGCCCTGAAAACCGATGATCAGTAGACCTACGGCGAAAATGATGGCGCTGACCACGCGATAGTCCCAACCTGCCGCATTTGGCACATCACTCCCAGGGTTTCGCAGATGTTAGTCTTTCAGAATGAACATGTTTATTAAATAAGTTCTCCAGAGTTGACAAGCGATTGGCAATAGATCCATTTGTCAGTGTTCTCTTCCAAAGTCAGTCCATGAAGTTGCTTCTACTTACGCAAACCTTTCACGCCCGTCTGGCGCACCCCAATCAACACCAGACGTCTGCCGCTCAGAGGGATCTTTTGCCACCTTGCTGGAAGCCGGAAGCCACACAAGGCCGGGATAAGCCCTTCGGCCTTCCCTCCTGATGATTCTGGAATCCTTATTTCTATGTTCACCTGGTATCACAAAAGTAAAAATATGTCCCAAACATCCAAGCTTGTTGCCAACATCATCAAGTTACACACACCTACCATGGGGTGTCTTTAATTGGTTTGCGTTTGGAAACAACGGCGCAATCATGCCATCGTATCATTGGCTAAGACCACCACTCCTCCAGTGGCCTCCATAAGCCACTCTGGCAGCTCACCTTTCCCTGTCGTAGTCAATGGGGTCAAGCACAACGACGTTCCATTTGCTCAAGTTTAGTATCAGTAGTTCAGTCCCAAAATGTTCAGCTGCCAAGAGGCCCCTACCTGCTACGGGATCCAGTCGGCTCTCCTGGGAATGAACTATCCACGGCTCAAGGATACAAGAACTGTATGCTCTACACATGTTTGCTAATGCCTAACATGATCTAACATGCTAATCATGGCACAATACAATACCCCTTGTGCTTGCTCAAGCTCCACCAAGTCCTACCTCTACATGGAATGGCTCTATTGCTGCATGTGTAGATGACTGGGTGGGTTGGTGCAGCAAGTTGCTTTGTGCATCTTCGTTGGGCGAGTCAAAGAAAAACAAGAGGTCATCCCACACAAAGTGTCTATACTTCTGCTTGCATCTGTCCGTGGAGAGATGCGAGCTGGGCTCCTCCTCGCTACTCTTTGCAAAGCGTGTCAGCGGACTGGTCGAAGGCCTTTGGCAAATGTCATGTATACCGAGAAAATTCTGGATACAGTAACAAATCTTCAAGTCGTCACTGAAACTGCGTGGAGTTCATTGTTAAAAAGACAAACCTTCTCAGCTATGCACAAACAAACTTGAAGAGTAATCAAACAACAAACGACATAGTTGCCCATGATTGCCATGATGTCATTTTGAGGATGTCATCAACTGATTCATACAGGTCTGGGTTCCATAGCGGTTGGACATGCAGAAAAAGCAATCCTGTGCAAGTAACCTCAAGCTGAAGAAGTTGTTCGATAACTGAACAATCCATGGTGATAGGACGTTTGATAATGTTTGGCATCTTGGGAAAATCAATCAAAAAGCAAAACAACTATGTATTCAAATGAAACATCCAACTATATATATATATATATATTATATAACTCAATCGTGAAAGGTGTCTGCACGTGTCCGCAACGTCTGGACCGGGGCGTCACACCAACGAAGAGGCAAGGAATGCCAGAAATGCGAAGAACACAACTGCCTTGTGATGCCCGAATCCGATACGAAAAATGATGAAATGTGTGAATTGCTACAAAATCAAAGTCATAGGGTGTTGAGGATTCAAAAAAATGCTCAAGACCGAAGACCTTCAGGTTGGACCGAGAAACAATTTGCGCATCATTCTCAATCTGAACTGCAAAAAACAACCTGCTTGGAATGGAAGGTGCCATTGTTTACTGCTCACCAGGCACCTGGCCTTGTGTCCACGCATTGAGGGTCGGCCCAAGGCTGCCATTGGGTGCGGCGCCGAAAATTTTGGGAAATGTTGCTCGTTGCACTTGGTTCCTGGATTTATATAGATTGAAGTTGAATGTGCCTTCGGTAGCTACTGCTGAAATGGATTTTTAAATTTTTGTTTGGCTTCGGTTTGTCATTTCTTATTTCCATAGTGTTTCATTGGTCCCTGATGGCTGCAGCAGCAATGAATCCCTCGGCATACAGGGAGCCATAGCATAGCATAGTGCCTTCTACTGCAGGGAGAACTAACGGGGCTGATGGCATGGTCACTGGCCATTTCCTCACTCATTGAATGAATGCAGCGACATTTCACTACTAGTAAGTGATTATGCTGCGAAACACATCACTCACATGTAAATAACAAAATCAAAACTCAAACTGATTGCTTTTTGACCTATTTGTGCACTTTGGACGTATTATGTTGCATGCACCCACCCCCCATCCAACAGTCCATTGTCGGCCCATGCGGTGAACTGACCTGGCAGTAACGGTCTCAAGTGAAAATTCATAAACAGATCTGCTGCTATAGCTTTTTTGGTATGTCAACCGCACAAAACAAAGCAAACCTGCCTTGCACTACCTATCACAACCTCAAACCGGTGTCGCATCAAAGCCCAATTTTGCAGGGTGTACTGGAGATGGTCCAACCTTGCGTGGATTCTCACGCAGGTTGCAATATGTTGCAATGAGGAGCTATGTGGGGTTGACGGGCAGCCCTTCAAATTCATACTCAAGTGACTCAAGTGCCGATAGATCAATATCGACTTCAATTTATGAAGAGCTTGAGCATGAGTTTTTGACTCAGAAATGCCATGAAGATACCTTGAACATTATGTTAAGAAGGGATACAGGGACAATAAAGAAAGTGACCTGACCCCAAGGAGTAACCCAAAATCCATGGAAATAAAGCGGTCCAACTTTGCCTTTTGCATTTCCTCGTCTATCCAATCATTTTTTGTTGGGTTGAATCAGAAGTTGGATTAGATTTCATCCTAACAAGCCTAATTCTACCCGTCGGTTTTTCAGTAGTCACAATCCCTTTTGCAAAGCCTCAACAAGCCTCACATTTGCAATCCCTTAACATATCATTCGTCAAAAACATGACCAATAAACATGAAATGATTTAGGAATTACCTCTCATTTTGTGTGAGGGGAAGGGAGGGTTCTTCAACCCTTCACCCCTTACCATGAAAATACAATGAAAGACCCTGACTCCAATCGATAAATACGTCGCCTCCAAGAACTTCACCCGCCGCTCCAAACGATTCAGCTGCTCTGCGGTGACCTGCCGGAGCTGCGGCTCATGGATGTGTTTTGCAACAAAATGGATGCAACCATCAAGTCAATCGCCCACAGCCTGCTCCACCCTCAGATCAGGAGTGAGAATTTGGAACACACACTCAAGCTTGGTCAGCATAAACTCTAGATTAGGGGGCTGGCTACATCGGCTTCTCCACTGCTGCTTGATAATTGGGAGTATATCATAAGAGAGAGAAAGAGAGTGCGCGTGACGCGTGCGGATGTATAGCAATATATTCGAAGCGCATCAAAGCTCCTCCGGGTGCATCTAAATCTAAAAGTTGAGGACATAGTTGCAGGAAAAAGGTCGCCCTTGAACCAATCTCCCGGCACACTGGGGTAGTGAAGTGGCTACCGGTGCACGATGCAATATATGCAATGAAAAAGACACTGCCTTTACTCCAGCTTTAGATTCCGATCTTGTGCACTATCCTAAATCCATGGGATTATGTGGCCAATTGGTTTGCTGTGGCACTCCCAACTTGAGCAAGACTAGGTTTCAGGCAGGGCCCTTAGGTTCAATTCATTGACATCAGTGAGGCCTGGCAAAGCCCAAGCGAAAAATGTGGTGTCTTTCAATAAGTCCGTGATGAGCAAAACCCCCATACAAGTCAGTATTCAGTAATATTCTATATATACAAGAACAATACTTTTTTGATTTGATACTATTTTGATATTAGAATGTTCAATGTTCAAAGCTTCTAGGGTATCCTACCGGATCTTCCAAGGCAAGTGCGAAAAAAACACACCTCGATTCTTCGAGAAGGGAACAAAATGCGCTCCCTCAAACCTCATATTTGCTTCATGCTGGATTTACAGCCGGGCTGCTTTTGCATGGTTCCACCTTCTTGGTTGTGTGATCTGTGTATGGATCGTTGCATAACATACATGTGGGACATCTGATTTGTCGACTGCTGTGGAGTCTCAAACACTTGAACAGACTGCAAAGCTGATTTTATAGCACGATTGAGCAGGATAACACCTTCGAACGAAAACTAATGAAACAAATTGAAGCAATCCACATCATTCTATACTGCACCCTGGATATACGGGTGATTTGCCGTCGGGGAACATGTCCTCTGCTCCCAAGAACGCCATCTCCTTGAAAGTTCTAACTTCCAAAGCTGCACGAAACACCGTTCGAATTTCTTGGTTTTGCAACGGAAAACTATGCCCTCTTTGAACAAGTTTGCAGTTCATATTCACCCAGTTGCTTTCAAGTTGAACCCCTGAGGATGTCACGTCTTCGCGAGTCTGCATCGGCAATGTGTTTGGGGAAGAACCTGCCATGGTGTCTGTGAGACGTTCGGAAAATGTGTGAAAATTGGTGACATGGAATGAAGTCTGATGTCTCAAACTGCAACGCAAGTTGACTTTCATCTTTCAAATTGGATTAAGTCAGTACACGGCCTTCAGTTTCAGGATGAACATAGGGTTGAATCTGAGTTGGAAGATGTATAGTCCCCACAATAAGTTGATAAATGTACTAAAGAAACACCTTCAACAAATGCAAGCCAATCCCGGAGAACTCTTCTGACCTGGCTCGTCCATGCCAACCTGGAATTAAACTTTGAAGCTGCTCTCAACGTCGGATTGAGGATTCATGGCTGATGATTACGAAATGCTGAATAATTGCCAGTGATTCAAAATTCTAAAAAACTTGTGAAAGTATGCAACTGATTTTTTTCGATTGTGAAGAAGTTATGTGGCTACAGATCAGCCATAAAGCTTCACCATTGTTTGAAAGACAACATATTTGTGGTGAAAGCATCTGTGGCAGCAAGATTTCAATTTAAACATGAGAGGCCTCTGCATGTGTAGTCCTCGCTATGTGTTTAAACTACTCATCAAAAGAAAATTGACAAGTCCAAGCTACAAATCTCTTGAAAGCGGCAATTTGGGGCGTTTGAAAGCTTCAAGTTTCTAAAGGCTCGACGCTCAAACCGTTTTCCTCAGCATAATCCATCCCGATGATTTTTTTTGCGTTTAATAGCAAACTTGTTTCGACATGCAATTGCAAGACTTTAGTCAGGTGCACTAGGTAGGTCCGGCTTGGAGGTTCAGAAAGGGCATGACAAAAAAAGAGTCTCAACACCATCAATCAGTGAGTCGCGCCTGCATATGACGCCAAAGGCTTCAGTGCTCAAGCTAAAAATTCAAATGTTACAAGCCCTTTTTCATGCTGCTCTACTCGCCTAGAAATATGGTGCTCTCTCTCTCTCTCTCTCTAATATGTATATACAGTATATATATAATATCATATAATATATACTTGTTCACACCAACGCATCATCATATCTCGCATAAATCAATGTATTGACTTAGCTGGATAAGTTCTCTGTCAATTCACAAGACCATAGTTGATGCTCAATATGTTTTCGATGGCACATTGAAGTAAGAGCCAAGTCTCTTGGCACGTGAACGAATCCAGGGTGCAGTTGTAATTGGGATTTCAAAAGACAAAGTGTTGTGTCAGCAATATTGCATTTGAGTCTCCACTGCACTGCAATTTGTGCTGCACTGCTCACCCATCACAATCGCTGTTGGTTGTATGCAAGCACTGCTTGTCCACAGCTTCGGAAGTGTGGCATAAGAGTTTTGAAGTGAATGACATGTTCAAACATGGTACGGCAACGGCAAGGACATACTTAGCTACTGAAAAGTCTACCACATTGAGGTAAAACCCAAGGGAAAAACATCATGTCATGATGCCAATGCCCAGCAGGAGGTATCAACAACTCAAGGTCAGGTTTCATCATTGATCTTCAACAGGCTGCAAGAAAAGGCAAATCAATGGATTTTTGCTATAGTATCATAGGCAGCAATATGGTCGTCAGAACATGATAAACAAAACGTGAACAATATACGTAAACATATTGAAATATATCAAAACATGCCTAGACTACCATGATTCCGACTGACCCTTCCGTACCCCCACAGCTGGAAGGTAGGGGAATGCACCTGCAAGGCCTTGGAAAGTGGGGGGTGAACTTGGCTGACCTATTTATCTAGGAGATTCTATGAGTTCATCCAGTCCCACTTTCTGAGTCGCCAGCAGTGCATTGCATCTCCAGTTGATCTCGTTGTGCCTTGGCAACAGGGTAGATGTGACAATAAGCTCGACAGCTTTGTTCGAAAGTGTGAAGCAATTCGCTGACAAGCTGATCTTCCTAGGGGGATTTTGTATGATTTTGCGGGGGCTGGGTTGGGAAACTACTGAAGTTTGATATTTACGGAATTAAAGTACGAAAATTTGAATAAATTTGATACAAGCGTCCGGCATGAGATACAATTCCTGAGCACCTCCCATATTTCGTGAAATTTCNTGGGTGCTGGGTTGGGAAACTACTGAAGTTTGATATTTACGGAATTAAAGTACGAAAATTTGAATAAATTTGATACAAGCGTCCGGCATGAGATACAATTCCTGAGCACCTCCCATATTTCGTGAAATTTCCAAATTTCCATCCCCTCCATTTCAGAAGCCTGGCCTCCACCTGTCCCAAATCTGCGCGGCTACGCTCCTGCAACGCCAATCAGTAAAGGTCTGTTGACTCTACGGTGTCAAATTCACAGAAAAGAGGTGAATTTGAAGCCAGTATGCGATAGTGCAACTTCAGGCCATAGGAAATGTACTGTGGCCTGTTCTCCTTCAAAGAAGGTGGATCTACATTTCAATCCTTTTTAGTTTTCAACGAGAGGCCAATGAGATCAAATGGCCCTTGCACCTCTACACTGCGAAGGCTGAGGGCAAGCTCATGCTTTTGTCTGGCCTGCGTCCCACCGTCCCGCGGTTGGCAGCACAATTCTGGATGTGTGATAAGGCCTTCCAATAGTTGGTAGCTAGCAACATTTCCTGTAGCGATGATTCTAAGGCCATTTAAAGTACAACCTTGAAGAAAAAAGTAAGCTGCCGCACACTGGCCACTGCTGGAATCTTGTGTCACCGTCCCAAGCCCGCCTCCAGGCTTTTTTGCTCTTCCAGGGCTTCCAAGCGAGCTTGGAAGTCCAAAGTGAGTTGCTCCACGGACCTCACAGAAGGAATACAACTGACGTGAATGACAAGCACTGAAGAAACTTGCATTGATTGAAATTTGATGAAATTTGATACATGTGTGTCGATCTCTATATTGAATTCGATCTCTGCACCACTGAAAAGCAAGTGAAAGAATATCTGCTTGCAAGCATTCACAATCGTTTTGGGGAACGATGCCAATCATACAAAGTCAACATCTCTGACATTGTCTGGAAGCAACTTTCAAGGCGGGATTTTCTCCCGAGCCTCTGATGATCTGAGCTTTTTCCCGCAGAATCCGATCGCAGCTGCTCCAACTCGCAGCATGTGCAACGGGCAAAGTGTCTGCTGTTTCTACAGAAAAAAATCCACTACAGCGACAAAACGCAACTTGCGAAATCTTGCGAAGAGATATCAGTGTCAGTCTTCACTATTGACACTTGAAAGACTTGGGGAGATTGAAAACCTGACAAAGACACAGAAAGATGATGTATCCACCCGACCTGCATCTGAAGCTTCTCCACTTCTTGTTGTGCGAACTCCAGGTCCCTGTTGGATGGAAGGAGTCGCCCACAACATGAAAGATTCCTAGCAAACTTCTCCTGGTTTCTCGGCCTTTGACACTGCAGTAAAAAGGTGAGGTGTTGCCACCTTCGAAGGTTTTGTGTCTCATGACAGTGATTGGCAAGTCCATCACCGCGCAATTTTTTTGTCTCGCATTTTGCCTCCAGAGCTTGAATAAAGCATGCTCTCATGCAGCTTTACAGCTTGCTAAGCTACGACATGGCTTCCATCTCTGTGAAGCTGCCAATTCTGGCTCACAACGCCTTTATCAAAGGCCCCACGATCTGGATTTTGTTTTTTCTGGAACTTCCTATGTCGTCTCAGTCTTATTGCGCAGTCGCTCAGACACTTTGGAAGTGGATAGTAAGCAGCTCCTTGGAGCACAAGAGCAGCAAAAATCTTCAAACGTGGAGCGCTTTCTAGGTGCGAACACATTGCTCTTCAGTGGCCTTGCAAGTAGAAGACATAAGGCATCTCAAATTCAAGCCATTCAAGTTCAACAAAGCCAAATCCCCCATTGGAATCGTCTGCGCCAGCCATATCTCTCATGTAATGGATAGCACTTGCCAAGGCTCTTGATTGCTAAAGCTTTTTGCTTTTGCCGCTCAGCAAAGCGTTTGGAGACTGGTGCACCACGAAGCAATGCTTGCTGTGCGCGACTAGCGCCTCACATGCATTGGAAAGTGACAAGCACCCTGTGAATTGAGAACCATTGGAACAATTGCTGAACTCACACTTATACATACATAAGTTAACATAATCACTACAAGCCCACACTCAAACCACGCATATTTCGCTGCCGTCACATTCACTTCAGGCACGCCTTCCACCACAAGCGAGTACCTGCATGTCCACGACCATGCAATGCTATATATATTATATAATATTCATGCATGATTCCTTGACCAAGTCTGCAAGAAATCGTGAACAAATGTGAACAAATGTAGGCAATGCAAACGTCTCAGGAGGATTTTTTACACTTTGTTCGGATTGTTTGGGGTCCCTCCAATCTTTGAATGTGCATTGCGATGGGCTATGATATCATTGAGGCCCCTTTCCTTCCTGTTCATTGAAGATATACGCTACCCTCTCGACCATCCGAGGCCAGTTAAACTAGAGTGCAAGAACCTCCAGCAGTCGTGAGTATTCATTGTTCATTCCCATGTCAAGGCGTCGAGTATGAATAAGTCTCCAGGGCAGTGCAACAACAACAGGGATGGTGCCACAGTACGCCGCACTGCCGTTGTGATATTTGTAAAGATTCCATAATGGTTGGCCCGATTCAACAAAAATCAGAATAGAATGCTCAGTGTCCAAATACAAATTACCAAGCTATCTATAGCTACCTCATGAATTTTGTCAGAAATAACGATCAAAAAAGAAGACTTTGACAGCTGCCAAGTTGCCCTTTGCTTCCGCTGAGATGTTCCAGCACCCGGGTAGCAGAGCCAGTCCCCCAGTAGAGATCCGCAAAATGAGTGGACTCTGGGGAGCAAAGACCTGCGCAGTTGACAGGATGTATGTAGCTTGAATCAAAACTTCTGGCTAGGCTGTTTTCAGGAGCACTTACTGTGCTTCGTCCTCCAGGATGTCAGGATTGAGGACCAAGCAATTCAACAACTCGTGTTGTCTTGGCATGAAACATACAGCATCTTCTGGCCCAACCTTCATGAATAGAGATGTTCTTGATGACGTCGCGGAAGTCTTGACAGATCTCCTTCCAATAGATTCTCCTCAGCTCGTCCCAGCATACGATCCATTGCGCGTGATTGCGGGTGGGTGTGACATGCAAAGTCTAAAACGACGATGGAAAAACAGAACACTTGCTCACTGGGTATGGCACACAAGGAATAGCCAACAAACCATAACAAACCCATTCTTTGCTTTTACATCCATCTGGTGGCTGAAGAAAGAAAACAAAGAAAGAAAGAAAGAAAGAAAGAAAGAAAGAAAGAAAGAAAGAAACAAACAAACAAACAAACCTACCTGACTGAGAGAAGCAAATGGGATCAATCTAGCTGAACATCGTCCTCAAATCCTGGGATGCAGAATCGAAAGTATCCAAGCAGCCGTTCTTCTGCAAAAGCTGACAGATCTTGTGGAAGCGCATGGGCCATGGGAACCGCATCCAGCAAAGCAAGCAATTCCAGGCTCGAAGCACCTCCAAAAGCGTGGCCGAAGACATTGCCACATCATTTCAAGTAACTCTTAATTGGCTGGTTTGGAGGAGTTGGTGGCACGAGCCTTACTTTGACTTTTTGCGAAATTCTTGTGCAATTGCGTGTTGCATTTGTGTTTTTCCAATCTTGATTAGTGGTATAACATGTTTTCGTGAATCGTATCATATACAGTATATTCAAAAAGTGGCCACGAGAAAGAGTGAAAAGAATTCATATCAATTTAGCATGCTTTTCCCCACATGACTTATCCACAATCAAGGAAAAATTGATCTTGGCACCAACACCAACCACCAAATAGGGTTAAGCTGATCATGTGTTCTTCCTCGAATCTATATTGTAGGTATATCTATTACAAAGATAATGACTATACATATTCTGATTCTTCTTATATCTTCAGTCCTTTCTCCTTGTCAAATCAAAGATGTCGCACAGCCAGTTGCACCTGCAAGCAATGCCCTGAGATGATCCCGAGCCCAGCGCAAAGACCAGGGTGGCTCGTGCTCACACATCTGGAGGTACAAAAGGCAGTGCCTGACAGAGTGGAAACACAGCGAAACATCTGAAAAACAAAGTCGAAAGCAGAAAAAGAAAATGCTGTGAAAATGCCATGTAGGATATGTGATGGATATCTGGATATACACAAATCTTGTTGAAATATGATATGATACAGATATAAATAAAATGACAAAAGAGAAGCTTGCCAAAGGTATCCACGCCTGACACCCTGCGAGAGAAGCGGCTTCGATGACCTGTGAAAAGAATGATGTACTGAGTGTACTGTACAAGTGCTAAAAACTCGAAAAACAATGGTAAATGGTACAGTAACTCACTGTACTCTTGAATTCAATGTTACTTCCCCCGTATCAGTCCTTTCACTCAAGGAAGTTTGTTAGTTTGTTGCCACTCACTTCCTACTTCGGCCAAGCAACCCACTTGTACATGTTGTTTCAGTTGCATCATCTTCGGCTGCCTCCTCCTCTTTCAGAGGCAAAAAGAGTTCCTTGGCTCTTTCAGGGTGCCGGCACCAGAAAGACGTGACCTAATCTAACAAGCGTGATGAAATTGCCAGCCCAAGCACTATCAAAGGCAAATTTGGCGGGCATACCTTTGCATTGCATTGATGGATCCTCACCCTGGAGAATACACTCACCCAAAACATCTTCCTGATTTTACCGGTGTGTTTAGCTGAAACCGGGCAGCAGGATTCTGTAGCAAGGCGGTGGCAACCATTACCGCAACACCTAGGCAGCGTTTGACCGATGCCAATTTCCATCAGGTTGATCCACCCAGCCAGTTATGCTGTATTTGTCGTGGGAGTGAATTGATAGTCCATAATCCATACTTGTTCAAGTGCATGTGCAATGACACACTGTCCATATCAATCTTATCTCCGTGTTTTATCCAATTCCCAATGATCTACAGGCATTATCATGCATTCATTCTGTCTGCGATGCATTTTCCTGAAAACTCCTTTCAGTCCCTTTGCAAACAAGTAGCAACCGGTCTCTTTCAAACACCGCAGCGCTGACTCATAGGAGGACACACCTCCATTGCTGGCCACGGGAATCTTCAGCGCCTCTCTCACCATCCGTATCGCCTCGTGCAGGTGGTGATTGACTCGCCATCAGCTCCATCGGACTGGGAAATGAGATATTAGGAGTATTATGATATGTACATATGTCACAAGTGTACATGAAATTGTGAAATTCCGAAATTATGAAAATATATGAAAATACTTGAATGGTAGAGTTCGGGTTCGAGTTTTGGATCAAGCCAAAAGCACATCAGAAATCATAGATACGCAGGTCACAATTCTTCGAGATGCCTCCCATCGTGCAGGGGCATGATGGAGTGCACGATCGCGCTGTCGCCCATGCACTGTGAGGAAAGAACATCCAGCCTCCTGCAATTGACAAATCATCCGACTGATATCATGTTGGACTTGGGCCTTATTCAGCCATCCGCTACTGAAAAGTGTAAGTAGATTCCACCCTTTGCATTCCTTTGCATCGTATGAAATCAACTCCTCCAACATCTTCGCAAATCGAATTGTCTTGCGATCATCGGCCTGTGGCTTGTGAAGGGTAGCTTTCCTGCCCTAATTGTTCAATCGTTTTCTAAACGTGATATCTTCCGATATCTTCTGTCTAGTCTCGTGGCCGAGCTGCGAAGATACGTATTTTGCAGGTCACTGGAACCCGCAGTTCCGGCGAGGAGGCCGCGTGTCGAACAATGGCATAAACCAAGTGCCAGTGCTCCTCGTCCATCAAGGCACCACCCCAACCACCTGACGGCATGCAGCATAAAGGATTGCGTGAAATCTAGGGTAGAGAGAATGAAGATGAATAAAGAATCCTAAGAACGTACTAAAAACTATATCGAGTATAGAAATCTCTAGAGATGTACAGTATAGGAAGATGGATAGAGAGATGTATAGTACGGTATCTAGAGATGTATGGAGTCTGGCAATGTGGCAAGATCGCAAAATGTGCATGGATGTTAAAGAGTGTGAAAGGTCCAATCTCAGTAGAAGCTTTGCTCTGCGGACATCCAAGATTGAGGTCAACTGCATCGCAGCGGTCCTTCCGGTGCTTCTCAAACTGTGCAACCCCAAACCTTGCATACTCCTACAAGTAGTAGATGTGAAGATTTACTTGCTGGAACTACTTTCCATAAATACCTAATGTACCCCCTATTTGCTTTCCATTCGAATGCTACAAATTGCAATGCCTGTCAAGAGGTTAACGACCTATCCCACGGATGGAGCTCCTGAACCTGAAGTGCTGCCTGCAGAAAATCCTCAGGGGTCTTAGCACAGAATTGCACCACTAACGGCCTCGCATCCATCAGAACATGGTGTCATTTCCATGGATTTTAATCCATTTCAATGCATTTCATATCATTTCATTTAAAGATGCAAGGATATGCAAGCGTATTTCGTTGCTTCCATTCCGATATTGTTCAAGTAGTTATAAAGCAAGTCTGATCTGGACAAAATCTTGACTGTAATGTGCCTCTCACTGCCCATTTTTTTGGTCGTTGCCGTCGCAGGAAAGTGACATATCTGATCAAATTGGTCAAGTCATTGCATCTTGCAGTCAAGCTAGAAAGTCCTCCAACACTTGGAAATTAAATCCCGTCTATCCTGGTGTTTGGTGTGTCATCACATGATCTCAACAAGGAAGCTTCACAGGACTGCACAGTTGCCTGTCTTCTGTGGACGTAGCAAATCCTTGTCTCGCCATCTCTTCCTCAGAGCTACCTGTGCAAATTCAACCAAAGAACGTTTCCAAAAACTCATCAGCATAAATTCCAAAATCAGGAATCTGATGAACCGAATTCTTGGTTCAGTGATTGTTATAGTCTTATCATGAAGCTGCATCCAACCATTTTTCTTGAACCTGTCCGAATACGTACTGATTGAGATTTACGACTTAAGAGTTGTCACAACTGCCGTGCCACACCCAAGCTGGGCGCCTGCAAATTCTTCAGCATGCCTCAGGAACAGAACAATTGCCGGGGCTTGCTCTAGTGAGAATATTTCCACTGTGGCATTCTCCAAAAAGTTGCTCTTGTCTTTTGTCCAAGGGCTTGCAGGGTGCATACTAAACAATGATCTGCTGTTATCATTTTGCACGCTTTTGCTATATTGTGCTATCACATTCTGGCTCTATAAACTGCCTGGGTCTAGCCTTGTTCGCCTTGTGCCAAGGTGCAGCATTGGAGTGTAGCAAAGATCACATCCAGCTTGCCGAAGCATGAGCCGAAAAGGAAGCTCAGACTGTCCTACCATCGGTGCACAAATGAAGCGTGGCGATCCCATTCCACCTCAACAATTCATTGCAGGTTGCTGGATTGCTGTGTTGTAGTTTTTTTTTTAGAAGTTGGT
The DNA here is from genome assembly GCA_000507305.1 of Breviolum minutum Mf 1.05b.01. NCBI lineage: Eukaryota > Dinophyceae > Suessiales > Symbiodiniaceae > Breviolum > Breviolum minutum. The sequence goes on from DF239240.1 coordinate 169,824, forward strand.
ACGGGATGAGTTGCAAAGGCGCAGAGCTCCAGTTGACTGCAGATTGACATGGAAACATAGGAAATCGCTTGCCTCTTGTCAAAACTTGATTAGAGCACGCACCAGCCAATCACCACTGCTCCAACCCGTCTCCCCTCTCATTGACCATCTGAAAATATGATGTCGTTTTTATTGGTTTTGAGACCATCCATGTTTGTTCATTGACTGCAACCAGGGCACGGTAGAAGTTCCATGCAGCCTCCACTCGTGTCTTCTCATCTGGAAGGGCATGGCGTCCAGCGCGAGCCATGGCCAGGTGAAGCGTTAGTGCAAACTTGAGCGAAAGGTGTGAGGGTTTGAGGGTGTGGCTTGGACTGAAACCTGAGATCTTCCCAAAACCAGTGCTTTGCTGGAGATTCGAGCCCAAACAGCTCTTCGTCGTAAGCCCGGTTTTCCAGCTGAAGGGAATGAGAAGTCAAATTGGAATGGCAAGTTATGGAAAGTTGGTAATTACATCTGTCAAGCAATCTACAGACTCATGTTTGGACTGACTTACAAAAGTCTCCGCGCCATCCATGTTTGTTTCCTTTCCTTTTTCTGACCTGCCTGACACTGCTCTGGCGGCTCCGCTCGGTGCTGGAGAACTTGTTCTCCAAGGCGCGTAGCTGGCACAGAAGCAGTCCATGCTTCAATTTTTGTTCAAACAGCCTCACTATTGAACAAAAGATGTAAACATGTATCAAAACTGGTCATATATGCCTGATTCTTTTCCTCATAAGAACCTGGGTTTCAAGTTTTTACTAGCTATATAGATTATTCTGTTAGATGTTAGAACCACTGCGTGGAGAAACTGTCCGTCATCCTCACCTGATCGTCTTTCTGTTTCAACAGGTGCTCTAGTTCCTTCTCCATCTCTTCTCGGACCTGCACTTCCAGCACAACACAACCAGAGATTCGCAATTGCAATATTGAAACACATGACACGAGACGCAGTCAAAAAGATTGTCTATACCATCTACAGTTCTGAAGGTGTTGGCTTGTGTCTCTTTAGCAGATGACATCTACGAAGAAGCCAAAATTCTCTGGATAAACCAACTATCACGTGTGCAATCGGAGGTTGCCACGCTCTTTTCCAGCTTGCAAAACTCCTGCCTGGCCGAGAGCAGCGTCAGAGTCCTGGTGCAATCGGAAGATGGACAAAACTTCGGCTGCAAGTTTAGAGTAATCAGTAATCAGGAGACGAGGGCATCTGTCACATACACATACCAGACTTTGACAAGAATGTATTGGTGTCCATGAGCACAAACATTTTGGAGGAGAGCCAGAGCAGGTGCTTCTATAACATCATTTGAGGGTGCTCCACCGTTCTGCAAGAGAATTGCAGCATTGCTATGGCAAAACATCAGACCAGGTTGATGCTCTTGAGTCGTACAAGATCGCCTGGCTGGCTTTTGCTTTGGCCCGCTGCTCTGTAGACAGGACCTGCAAACAACGTTTGGGCGCTATCTTTTTGAAGCATCCCAGCAGCTGCCCCTCCCAAATCACACAGGGTTGCCTCCTGGCGAAGGACTTCCACTTGGGCCTGATTCAAAGGCTCAAAGAAAATGAAGCTGTTTTTTTTAAGGGTTTCAGAATTGCTAAAATATAAAAGACGTAAATACTTCAGATGAATCTTCCGGTGATTTCTTCAGGAGAAATACTGTTTTCGTGGAGCTGCAACCCCGTGGCACCTCTGCCTGCTCAGTTGCTTTTCTTTGCTCCCTTTGCGTAAAACCGCTTTTTGAGAAAGTCAACATTCAGCAAAATATCTGAAGCATGCATTTGAAGTCCAGGAAAACTCTAAAATATTGCAAGATATGATGCCATGAAAAATCGTGAAACACGTAGAAATATCTTTGAATATCATTCAATGTCCTCAAATAGGACTACATAGCATTATAATGCATTATATACAGATCTTCAAGCAACGCAAACATCAATTAACTGCATCAAAGCATCAAACATGACTACATGTCAACAAATATCATCATTGTTAGGGGGGCAGCTTGGGTATCAAAAGCTGAGCGGTGCTGAACACGCTCCAAAATGTGACATGTTTCATCTTCGATAACTTCGGTGCCCCTGCATCAGCGCCAGCATGGTTCTCTCCATCTTCTCCGTGTGCTGACATTCAACGATCCATGGCACAAATCAATGAGCTTTGCAGCTTTGCATAATCTCCTTAACAATAGTGGTCCGTTTTAGGTCTCAAACTCTTCGCAAGATTATGCCACTTCTACGTTGCAGCCTGCCTGCAGCTCAAAAGTCTTTGCATTGGCTACATCTGTCTCCAACTCCTCAATCCGTCCCTGCAGAAATGCAGTGTCTTTCACAGTTCTCAACTACTCACCTTACGAAATACCGTGCGAATTCGTGAATTTTTGAAAACGTCAGCAACATGGTACACTGAACATACAACGAATTTTGACAAACAAACAAGTGGTGGCCTCCGACAAACAACGACCCACATCCCCAAACGGCCTGAAGGTGACCAATCTGCTGTGCTGCACCCATGAGTCGAGCCTTGGTAGTGAGTTTCGTGCTGCGTCAAGACATCTTCGGACGTCTCCGGACGTCAGGACGGACATGGTCTTCGTCCTCTCTTTTTGGCTGTTCACCGTGGGGATTCCATTTGGAAGTCCCCTAGTCCTCGCTATGTCTCGCTCACTGTCGTGCTCAGGTGGTTTTTTGAGAATGTCCGGTGGGTTGCACTGGGTCCAAATCAATTCATAAAATTTTCAACCCCCATGAGCAGCAAAAGGGGCCAAGTAGCCCTAAGCAGCTGACTTTGAGCTGGATCTTCAAATTGTAGCATCTCTCACTTGACACTGCATCCCCCGTTGCCATCAAAGCTCAGATCTCCATGCTGGTCTCACAGGAGAGAGACCCCAATCTCCCCACTTTCGCTGATCCACCACATGAACCTCGCAGCGGGTGCGTTGCAGGGGTATGTTTGACCTCTTGTGATCCAAAGTAAGAACATGCTCTCCCAAGGTCTACTCCAGATTCTTTGCTGAAATAGTTCGGGGTCTCTTACATTCTGCCAACAAAAGCCTGCCATCTTGCACCACGGCAATGATGCCACCCAAAGCTTTCGACATCAACACAACATCGACCTCTATGTGTCTTGATTTGAGAGTTGCACTTCCTAGATGGTGCAGCCCTTCCTTTTCCCAGCCTTGACTGGAACTTCGCGTGAATAGTGCTGGATGTCCCTGGTGCCAAATTTTTTACAGGTTGGGACAGATCTCCAAGTCATCTTTTCAATGCCAAAAAGCCGCAACACATATAAAGGCGATGCAAAAATCTCACTTCACAACAACCATCCAGTAAAAAACAGCTCCTTTTTCGTGGGAACTGAAAGGATTGCAGCTCACCTTAGTTTGGAAAAATGATTGGAGGATTGGATGCAATCCTAGTGGCCACCAGAAGCATCCTCTTCACAACCTGTTGCTTCAAACTTCACTGGCCAACCACCCTTAAAGCAACATGGAAGGCTTTGTATGTGGCCTTTCGAACAAGTGACTCAGCAGGTGATGAACCTTTGGCTTCAGCTGCATTGGTAACTCTTCAGAAGCCTGATGGGTGGAAAGGGGAGAGGGTAAACTTCAAAGCAGGACTTTTTGCACTATGATGGAAAACAACAAAACAAACCGGAAGATGCGAGCCTAGCTTAGGCTTAGAGATGCTCAGAGTACACAAATTCAACAGGCTTGTCACAAAATGACCTAAAGCTGCAACTGTCATGGCAGATTTTGTGTCATGCAAATAGTCTTTGTGAGCTTGCTTCAGAACGGAGCAATATGCCCCACTCCCCTGCGCCAGGCCTTTACGCTGAGCCGCCTCAACTGCTATTGTGTTCGTTGCTGTCAAATGGTGTCTTGATTTGAAAGGAGGTTGGTGATTCTGGAAAATGAAGAGCGCTCTATCGTTCAGTCAAGATCACAAAAACCTTGAGCCCTCAGAAACCACTGATCTGCTGGAGCACTCTTGATGCCGGTCGTAGACCAATGCCACACAATTGTGACAGGGAGGTGGTCCGAGACGGTGCCTGCTGCAGACCAGAGTGCTAGGAAACAGAGTTGTGAGTCGTAGTAAATTTCCCAAGGCACACAATAAATGCGCGGTTCCTTCAACCTTTTTTAAGCTCCTAAGAAGTGTATGCGTTCTGGATCTATTCTGGTATGTTCTGGGGGAGATCGGATGACCTTTCTTAGGGTGGTAGTACCCCCATTGCCCAAGGCGCCTAATCTCCTGCCAGGTCTGTCTTAAACTTTGTGACTCCAGGCCTTTGATGGCCCATTTGGCTGATCCGCCCGGAAGGGAATACAGTATATGCAAATCAATACAGATGAACTCCGGTTCCCAAATTCCCCCAAATCTGGGATGAAAGTTATTGGCCATGGTATGAAATGGTGATCTCTTGTCTGCTTATCCGAGACCAAGACTGTTACATGTATTCAATGGATTCCATTGCAGGAAGGAGCGACAGCAACAGCACAAAACATGCAAAACAGTGGCTAGGCTTTTCAGGATTGACACCAAAAAACACGGGACACCAAAAAATCTCAAACAAAATCATGCAAGGCACTGTCTTTACGTTGATCTTCCACGCTCCAGAAATCAGATGCAAGGCTATCCTGAAACCAGGTTTGTTTGTCCTGCAGCTCTGGCCACGCGAGAGGAAGCTCTGAACTTGGTCCTTCCAGCATGGGGCGTCAACTGGTTTCAAGAGGCATGCGGCATGAATTATCAAACGATTGAACTAACTGCCAACTGTTTTCATAGTGACAAGAGCAAAGATACGCTACAGCTCTACAGAGCGTCATCAAAGAACTTGCGTATTCGCTTCAAAATGCTAGAAGCTGCCGTTGCATCTTATCTCTGCCAAGGATACCTCCAGCAGCTGATGTAGGGGAAGCAGAGCCTTCCTGGCCTCAAGTGTAGCACTGTAGCATGCACCAGGCCAGCATGCAAAATGATGTTTCACAATGCGAATGTGTTCAAATTGATGTCCCCTTTGCCAGTGCAAGATTCACACACACACACACACACACACACCACTCATCAGGCCAGCAACAAAGTTGAAAAACAATCTGCATCATCGGGTCACTGCCGATCGCTGGACTGGGCTGAGTTTCCAGGCTCCGCATCAGCCGAGCTTTCAACGTCAGGCGTGGTAATGGTGTTGAAGGACCACGACGACGAGGGGTGCGAAAGGACAGTGTCTCCTCGCATGCCATGTCAAGTCCCTCCGAGTACCTGGGACCTTTTGAATATCAAATACATTCCAATCCTACGTTGTAACGAGTGCCCAAAAAAGATGCAGCCAACATGCTGTGAATTAGCCTGTCTCTATGCAGATCAGGTAGTCTTCTCACCCCCCAAACGAAGCACTTGGCCTAAGGGCCTAAGCCGTTTGGACATGTATGGAGGCTGTGAACAAGCTTGTCAGCCACCAACACCCTGGACATCAAAAAAATCTGACCCAGACCATCCTTGATCCTGAGCGTACATGATCATTCATCTCAGGATATATCTGTCATGTTTTTGGAGGAAGGATAGATGATAGATGATGATAGATTGCTCCTGCATTGACTGCCTGCTTCCATATTCATGGCTGAGCAGAACGTCATGGTTCATGGCAAGGCAAAGCTGCGAATGTTGATAAAGCAGAGGAATTGCTAGAACGACAACAGGCCTTTACCTAGTGAGCTGCAATTTTGTTTCCACTCCACTAATGAAGCTGGATTGACTTGGGTGCCTTGGCTTTGCAAAACTTTGTTCTCTTGATGATTAGCTGTCCCGAGATTTGGCAATGAAGCTGCAGCAAGGTGGTACAACCATCACCGAGTCAGTTGACTTAGCAGGCAAAGGTTGTTAGGACAATATACTGCACACCCATACACCCCTTAGTTGAGCTAAGCGCTTCGTACTCAGCTCTCACCTGTTCCACCTTGGCAAAACTCTGTGATCTTATAAAATCCCATCCTCACTGCAATCAGTTCACCAAAGATCTGGTGTAGTTTGTCGAAAGCAGAAACATACTCAACCCTGGTCAGATGTTCCAAGTGGTTGAACCAAACCACTGGCACCACTGGCCACCGGGCCTCAGCCTCCAGATGTAACGAGCCGTTGGCCTGCTACGCTATCAAGCAAGAGTTTACTGTGAAGCTGCCCTTTGAGAAAGTGATGAGCAAATTAATAAATTATATAAAATCGTCATCGATCTAACACACAAGCCTTCAGTGTCATTGCAAAAAAACATCTAGAATACGGGATGGTTTGACCTTATTTCCAGCAATTCTTGGATGAGACCCTCCCACGCCAAGTGCCACGAACATTCCCAAAGTTGCCTGCACAGCTTCTACAGGCTCGTCATGCACAATTGTTGATGTTGCTGCCTTCAGTGGAAGAGATAGCATGTGTTCATAAAATTAAAAAACCATACACTGGTCACCTTTCATACATTGGGATGTCGGCTAGAAAACAAAGACAACAAGCTACTCATGAATTGACACGCAACACTGTTCTCGTATTTGTCAAGAACTAAAAAAAGTCTCCTCCGACGTGGAAATCCGACACTGACAAAATAGATGACTGGGCTTTGTGCAGTCTGCAGTGTGCAAAGTGTTGGCAAAAACAAAAAAACTGCACTACATCCCTGTGATGTGACTTCTTGTTTCAGCAGCCAATGCACATAGTGACATAGATACTACTAGTTGGATGATCCTTTCAAACGCATGACATGGCCTGCAAAGGCTGGCTAGGAAACGCAGCTTCCACAGGCTCGTCAGACACAGTTGCTGCTGCCTTTCGTTCAACGGCCACAAACGCAAAATCTTACAAGACACAATTGAAATCATTTGAAGTCTACTGTCAATCCTTCCTGCATTTTGTGAGGGCACTGATTTGTTTTGGAAAGCCAAGTCGGTTGACAAATGCTCCGGTGGGCTAAAAGTGAACAAACCAAAAAGTGTGGGGAGGTTGATTGAACATTTCCATGGTCCGCAGTATGTGTTCAAATGTTGCCAGAGAATGACGAAGACAAAATGCACTGACTGCGTCACTATGTCATTATGTCACTATGTCCCTATGTGATGTGACTTCTTGTTTCAGCAGCCATTGCACATAGTTACTATTAGTTGGATGATCCTTTCAAACGCATGACATGGCCTGCAAAGGCTGGCTAGGAAACGCAGCTTCCACAGGCTCGTCTGGCATAGTGGCTGCTGCCTTTCATTCAACGGCCACAAACGCGAAATCTTACAAGACACAATTGAAGTCATTTGAAGTCTACTGTCAATCCTTCCTGCATTTTGTGAGGGCACTGATTTGTTTTGGAAAGCCAAGTCGGTTGACAAATGCTCCGGTGGGCTAAAAGTGAACAAACCAAAAAGTGTCGGGAGGTTTATTGAACATTTCCATGGTCCCCAGTATGTGTTCAAACATTGCCAGAGAATGACAAAGACAAAATGCACTGACTGTGTCACTATGTCACTATGTCCCTATGTGATGTGACTTCTTGTTTCAGCAGCCATTGCACATAGTGACATAGTTACTATTAGTTGGATGATCCTTTCAAACGCATGACATGGCCTGCAAAGGCTGGCTAGGAAACGCAGCTTCCACAGGCTCGTCTGGCATAGTGGCTGCTGCCTTTCATTCAATGCCCCTCTTCACTGTCACTGTGAATGCATTCCAGGACCGTAAGTCGAGAATGGCTGCAATGCTGCAATGCTGTTGCAAGTAGTCATTCTGCTGTCAATGCATCCAAGCCCATCTTGTGGATCTTGCGGTTGTTGCAATATATACATACTCAAAAGTGGCGCAAGAGCTACAGCAACTTCACAGTATATAATCAATACTCATGGCTGACAAATCAGCAAATCAATCAAATCCATGAAATTCGGAGCCTGCACGCTGTGGAGAAGAACAGCGTCAGGCTCTGGCACTGCAGCCTTTCAAGAGTCACCCAAAAATCTGAGGTCCGTCCATCCCAATGTCGCTAGTCATACTCCGTGAGTAACCCCCCCAACAAACATTCACACAAGTGATCAACTGAACCTCGATAAATGGAGCATCGTGACCATTGGCATTGATGGCATTGATCACTGGCTGCTCAAAGGATGTCTGTACTGCCTCTCTTTCTGCAACAAAGCAATGATTTGGATGAAGGTGTTTTAAACATATCTGTCCAATGGCAGATCCTCACTTCTGATAAAGTCGATCGACGGTAGTAGAAAACAAAGCCAGTATGATAGGGCGATAAGGTCAGTTCTGTTTACAAATGGTACCAAATGATACCAAATCGGTGTCTAGAGTCTATATCAAGGTACTTCGCGATTCAATTCTAGAGTTGCGATCGGCACCTGGTTGGGCACGAACTCTGACGGCGACTCGGCTTGGGTGGCATGGACCTTGCAGCACTAGAAGCTGCTTGGGGTGATTGGTGAGATAGATGAATGGATGGATGGATGGATCGATGAATGGATGGGATAGATAGGTAGATGGATGGATGGGATGAATCGAATTATAATTCGTTGAATTCTAAAAAAATGTCTCTCTCCAATGAAAGCCAACAAAGACCGAACCCAACAATTTCATACAATTTTCAACCACGAAAAACCTTCCTTCTGCGAAATGCAGTTCAGATCATCCCCAGTCCAACCCCGCCCATCAGCCTGTTCTGTATGCCCATTGGCCACCGGAGGCGGGTCAAGGGTCTCTCCCGTGGCCTGATATTTATGCAGCTGGCAATGCATATCTGCAGGTAAGTCCAATAGGCTGTACCGCAATCTTAGCTACTCGGGAAGGAAGCTTCACATGTCCACAGCATGGAATACCTATTGCATCTTTGCTTGTCAATGGCGTTAAACAACATGTTAAGTGGCACCTTCTCCCGAAAACATCCCTGGTTTAGCATGCCACCAACTGCGCTTCGGCCAACCTGCGAGTTCGTCATCAGATCGAACGCAAAGGCCTGCGGCATCTTGCAACGGGTTCCAAGTAGCCAAGTGGATAGTCTACCTGCTCTTTGGAAGGTTTCGGATGTAGGAAAATCATGATGCTTCAGTCAATCTGCAATGACCGACCATTACGATTGGAGTCCTAGCTGCCCACGGTCAAGTACTTGCAACATACAATTCTTGATATGCACTAGACAATCATCCTGTACTTCTTACATCTTACTAAACCTTGCACCTTTCAGCAACATATAGCTTCATCTTTGATTGCAAGTTCTCTCTTAGTTGGCTTCAAAACACAGGAACTATCACTACCCACCTCGGCTCTCAGAGGTGCCTCTTGTCTCACATCCTGGACGGAATGAGGACAAACATCAATGCGATCAACAGATGTCTGGGCCAACTGTGGAAGGAACCATTGATGTCAAGATTGTGATCGATTTTCCATTGATTTTTCCCACTGCATCTTTTCTTTTACTTGTTTCTGGTGAGACGATTCGGCATCCCAGTGGAGGGCTGCTACGTTGCACGGGGAACTGGCAAAGGTCAAACTCACTGCTGTAGCAATAATTCTATGCTGGCGATTCTAGAGGTGGACCTGTGTGAAATCGTTGGGGTAATATTCGAAGGCATTGGAGCCATCACGTTTGCCGATATGTAGTGCTGTAGGCTATGTATGAGCCATATCTGCGATGGGTCTCTCCTGTGTTTTGGATAAATGTTGACAGATCCATCTTACCTGTTCCCCGAACAACAGTCACAAGCAACTGCCTTTGGCAGTCAGTGTTCAGGTAAACTGTAGTTTGAACGTAAACAGCTTGTGGGTTCCCCCATCAAGAGCCAGTGCTCAGATTTTGAAAAGCATTGAATGTCATCTTTTGGATTCGCTTTGTTCATATCTGTGCACAGCTGTCAATGGGTGCCCATGCAGAAGCTGACCATTGCTTCTCGGCTTGGTGTGGCACTCACTGCCCGGGGCTCATGTAGTTGTTCCGTCTTCGGTAAAAGCCTTCACACACGTATAACCCAAGCGAGCGTGGACATCAGAACAGTGGTGTGTTTGTGTGGCCAGGCATGTTTCGCATGTTTGATGCCCGAATAATTGGATACACAACAACGTCACTCAAGCTCTGTCAGGTAACACTCATGATCTGGTGGCAACAAATCGTCGCTACGGCCCAGCTCCAACATCGCAATACCTCAGCTAAATGTACATAGGGCAGCAAAGCTAACGCAAACTGCCAATAACATAGAAGAGTGTGGTCCATTATATAATTTTTCCATGGTCAACTTCCGCTGCATGCTCAATTGGATTCATGGAGGCCAGAAGGAATAGGGTTGAATGAAGTATGTGAGTGTCCCAGTGTCATCAGCGGTGCATAATTAGTCTCCATGTGTCTATCATATTGATCACATCGTACCATCTGCATATTCTTCAAGACCAAGTCCAATGGAAGTATCCGTTCAGGCAGGTTCCAACTTCCAACACTGCATAGAAGGGACTCATCAAAGGCGTGGAGTTTGACCGCTTGGCTGCAAACTCTGAGACATAGCCTCGAATTTTTCCATTTCCCAAAAACACAAACGAAAACCCATAGGTTACCCATCTTAATTGTCAACAAGGTCAATGTATCTCTGATGGAGGCACCGGAAAAACCTTTGGGACAGGATCACTGAATCCAACCATGACTATTGAGACAGGCCGGCATCCCAAATTTCTGAACCTTCCCAACTCATAGCCAAGGGACTGCTCTTCCTTGGTAGCTGATAGCCATGATAGTAACTCCGATCAGTTTACCATATATTGAGGCAATTTAAGATGATGATGAAATTGCTATCTAGTAACATCTTCAGAGTGTATCCGTCATTGCCTGCTGTCAAAGGGTTAGCAACAAATCCGCGACGTGTGAATTGCAATTTGTCAAGGCCAATCAAAGTCACACAGTGTTTCAATGCCAAGTCTCTCAGGAGGACCTTCCCACTTGGAAATAAAGCCAAGATTTGGCTTTGGAAGCAAGATGGTCCCTGCAAAAAAGCACAAATTCTCATAAGCATCACAATGATTTTTCTACCAAGTTGCTTTCCATGATTCCATGATCAATCATAACCATTTAATCTATCCTCTTTCGCAGCAAACTTCAACTTATTGCCATTTTTAGTGCCTGCTTTTGCAAGATCCTGTGGATGTGCATGGAAGCTGACCTTGGATGCACCAGAAAAACCACTCAGCAAAGAGTTGGTTCCCTCACAGTGATTGGAAAAGAATGTCACTACCACCTTTGTGCTGTACAAAGCCAAAGTTGTAATCGAAGATGGCTCACACAATCAATAATTGTAGGTCGGTTGATGCTTTCTGTGCTTGCCAAAAATTCTATTGTGCTTTTGTCAGGATTTGATTTGCACTTCGGATTTACTTTGTGTAGGTTTACACATCACCTCCACTGTGCCTGATCTTTTGTTTAGGGTTTAGGGCCTAAGGGTTTGTCCCTTGAAAGGGTGGCAACCCCAACAAGGCCATGGTCCCATGAATCATGTTTGTTGCGAATGATACAGGATATTTTTACTGACAAACAGTCCAAAACGCAACAAGACGTGAAAGTCATCACGAATCAGCCAAAGAATTTGAAAATCTTTGGCCTGAGGGTGAATTCCTGATGCTCTGCTTTAACGGTACCCCATGTAGAGATTGAGTCTTGCCCTGTGACAAGGGGGGCTGAATCATCTTCTTTTGTAGGCAAGAGGCATGGGACAAGGGCCGCGTCTCTAGTAGGTCGGTCATGCCTGGCAAGATCTGTAGAGTCTCTCAGCTGTTCCTTCCTCTCCCAGATTTTTGCATATCAAAATGGCCTTTGATCTGCAGAATCCCTCAAGCTTACACTAACAAATAACAAATATGTTTGAGAGCACTTGCATGCTTTTATTGGCCTTTGAGAAACAACATTGCTTTCCCACTGAAGCTAGAGCAGCTGGTGAGCAGCCGCCTGTGATAGTGTGGGTTCGGCCGCTTTTGGGCTTGGCGCTCTTCATCTTGGCCGACTTGAGACGATCGCCTCTATAGCCTCGTCAGGGTGTTGCCAAAGTCCAGGCTTACCACAGGTTTCCAAAGGCTTCAGTGTCCAAGACAGGGGATGTCATCCGGTTCTATGTTGAAGAATCTGGAAATTGCGTGATTTGGACAGATGCAATTTCATAGCGATGTTGCATCATTTTGTGAATTGCTACTATCAAACATCTCCTATCAAGATTTTCCTGTACTCTTTCGTCCAACTGCAGCTGGGCAACCTGTGTAGGCATCCTGGCACAGCTGATGTTGGAAGAGCAGTGGTTTTTTATTCGCAAATTCCAGTGCCATGTGACATGGTCATCCTGGACATGCAACATCGCACCCGCTCCTGATAGGAAGTTTCAGATTTCATCTCTGCAGCCGTAGTGGCTGCTCCTCCTTTCCAACCTGCTTTGAAACTCGCTGCCAGCATAGCATTCACCTGGGGAGTTCCACGAAGGACCCGTTTTAAAAAAAATGTTGGGAATCCTGGGCACCATGAGGAGCACTCGGTTAATAGGGTGAACATGTATAAATCACCGTAAAAGGCCCACCTTGTTGTCTCCTAAAGGATGAGGTGTGAATTCCCTGCGGCTGCTGACTGCGCTCCAGTCCAGCAAAGGAGCCTAAGTAGTTTTGGAGGTGAAGATGGTGAAGACACAGAATCTGAAGAAGTCTTTGGAGATGATCACATAGGCACTTCATGAAAATAGACACCCTTATAGTAGCCTCAATTTCACCCCATCAAATTGATTCAAATTGACACTTTCCTGAGTAGTCTCTAAAGGATGCTTCCTGGCCGAAAAAGACCCTGTAATGAAACGACCAAGAAAATATTCCACCCTCACACGTGTAGATATTATCTCAGAAATACAACGCGCAGTTGCTTCTTGCCAAGCGTCGGTGCTCTTCTGAAACTTCATGTACTGCGACTCCTGCAATGACAGGCACATGGGGCTTCATTCACAAGGTGTTCATACAAATATCCCTCCACTCTTTCAACATAAACTGATCAAACTGATCTATGCGGATGTAGGGTTTGACAAAAATATCGGCTCTTCTTGCTACAAACCCATGACACGAGGGCATGATCCCTCGAGGGAGGTCTCCTTGCGACCAATGTTGTGGATGCCAGCAAAGTTTTCTCCTCGATCTTCGCATGCAGGAATGCGGCCTGCCACTCCTGGCCATGGAACACATGCAATGATGCGAAGTCGGACCAACCTATATCGTTTAGAGTCCAGACCCCCGCCTGTGGCGTATGCAGTGCGATATGTGAGCCGAACCTTACAGGTTCAAACAAAAATTGCACGAATTTCGCTAGGTGAAGGAGCATCTTTCGGAGAAGGGTAACTTTGGGACATGTTGAGAGCCTTGCCTCTGGGCCAAGGCTGATTCAGCATCAGGGTGCTTTTTAACCCGCACATTTCAATCTCAACTAGAATACAAAAAAAGGCATGCTAACCAAGATAGATTTCATCAACTGTTCACAACTGGTATATGTTGAGTGCCTGTTTTGTAGGACAAGATTTCCCTGCCTTGAGTATTCCTTTCCCTTACCCCTTGATTCATCGACACTTTGCTTACAAGGTACCAAATCATTCGTTGGGACACTCTTCACCGCCGAACTGCCAGGAAGACAGCCTCAGTCGCAAGGCAAAAATTTGCCGTTGGCATGTAAATATACAGTATGTGAGGCATGGTGAATATTTATTGTAAAGGCGGTATGCGTTGGGTAAATATAGATATACAACATGGCTCATATAGATATATGCATATGTAGCAAGTTTTCCTCAGATTCGTTTTGATTTTCTTTTTAGTTGTCCGGGTGAGCAAGCACAGACCACCGACATACCGAAATACTTGTCCGACTTTCCGGATCCAGGCGAGATGTAGCACCGATAAGGATCAATGTGCTTTTCATCATGGCCGTTCTTCGGCATTGACAAGGTCCTAGTGCAGAAGTGATACAGTGCCAAGCTGTCAGCAACCGAGCAGCCGGTGGATTGGTAGATGACCTGCCAGCTTTGACATCAGGATACCACAATGAAAGGCAAACGCACTCCCTAAAAGTGACAAAAGGTGAAGATTGTGACATCTAAAGAACCCCTTGCAAAACCCAAGTGAGGAAAGGTCCTGACCAAATTTCGCTAGCAAAATACATCACAGCAGTGCCTTGTGTGCCATGACAGCCGTCAGCACGTGGCCGCTCAGGTCCAACTGTGCGACTGAGAGCCCAGGCAGCATCCAACAAAATCACTAAGACCATGCCAGTGAACAAATCCACCTAACCACCTATCCCCAAGGTCAAGATTGCTGGAGCTCGCCGTGAATCACCCGATTTACCTGACCTATGGCAGGGAAAGTTTCACTCCTCAAAAAGTGCCTGGTTTTTTTCTTCTGTTTTTGTGGTTTGCCTAAGTGTCCCTCAATCCGTTGTGCAAATGATACACCAAGACTTCAAAACCAATGCCCAATGCCCGCTGCCATGGCCCCTTTTCTGCATGCCCTCCGGGCGGTCTGTGACCAAGACCGAGCTGACGAGGAAGGCTTCCAACATGGGTCTGGTAGAATCTGACATGGCAAGTTGGATCTGCAGGATGTGACCCATGGAAAGCCTCAAGATAAATCTGTACAACTCGTGCAGCTTGGTGCAATCAGCTTGAGGGGTTAAACTGTGCTACACTTCCAATGTCAAACTGTGATGTTTTTGAAAGTTTGCTTTGCATAGAACCCTATCATTCCAGTAATCCAAGTACCCTTAAGCTCAGTGATCGCTCCCGGGCGATTGATCTGGCCACTTAAAATCTTGGCCCTGAGACAAGGGAGATAAAGCGGTGACACTTGGCGTCACCAGCTCCATCCTTCCCATCCCTTGGACCAACCCTTAGGCCATCCTTGTTGCCATCCTTGTTGCGTCCAGCCTTCAAGGATTGAAATCACTGCCATCCAGCCACAAGTGGACGTAGAAAGTCGCCATGTTTCGGGATTTCACATACCAGTAAACAAATAAACAAACAAACGATGGACCCAGCAACAGCCCAACAGCCCAACAGTTGCACCTTGACCCTTGCCATTGCCTTTCCAACCATGATTGTGGCCAGCCGTCCCCTGCCCGAATGCACACCATATGTATTGCAGTGTATTGCCATGTTGCCATGTGTGCATTCTGCAGGACAACGGGTGAACCAAACCAGCGTTCAATCTTCAATCACATCTCCATAGCTGACAAACACTGGTGCCACAATGAGGAATCTTTCATGCCTTGCCATTGTGCATAGCATTTCCTGGCATTGCAGGTCTGGGTGCGCAGTAACAGGAAGGTTCCAAAGGCACTCCGTCCACCCTCAAGAGTGTTCGTCTGGCTGAATTTTCTATAGTATATAGTGGAGAAACCTTTCAGAAGGGTAGTGTATACTTCAAATATGATGTTCATAGATTGTCCATAGATTATATGCCCATACTTTTGCCGAACCTCAAGTGTCAAGCAACTGGCTTCAAAACTTGATGAATGTAAGACGTGGTGACTATGTCACGATGACCCTTCCCACCTTCTTTGGTTTTGTCTGCCTGCAAAGGCAGAGACGAGCGGGCTTGAAATTTCAGTTGAACAGCAAAGCAAAAGTGGAAACGAACTGGTGGCTCTTGTATCATCTCATCTATAAAGACTAAACTGAGCAGTCCAATATCCCAAGATATCCCAAGAAAACTATAATAGAAATGGTTTAAAAACTGAACACAATGGCATGAAGGTCAATGATTGGAATGAAGTTTCGCATGTTTACACATCGGCGCCTTGGGCGGCGGCGGTGGTGGTGGTATCTTGTTTTTAGGTTCAGCCTTGGCCTTTGGCTGCTTTGGCTTCGGCTGCTTCGGCTCCTCCTTCGCGGAAGACGGTTGGTCATGATTGAGATGTGACGGCATGAGTCACCTGAAGTGCCCTTGAGAAAGAAATGAAATGCACGAACTATCTCCAGTCGCCTTGCTTGTGCCTTTCTGCATGTTTTCCTTCTCAGGCATCTGGATTGCTTGCATTCCTGGTATCCAACGATATCCACCCCATATCCACCGGTATCAAGTAGCACATGTCTCATTTCTGCCGCCAGGGGCACGGAAAAAGCCGGGCTTTGGCCACAGGAAACCAACTTCGGCGGGGTCAGCGTCCACTGGGTCCGAATCCATTCCACCATAGAAAAGAAGTAGTTCGCGACTGAAGCAGTGATCCTACCATCGAACCCTCAAAACATACAGCTTCCTCATGAAATTTCGGACTTCTCCAATGATTTGTATACTAATCATTATGAATCCACTTCTTCACTCGAACTATGCCTTCACTGTCTCGTTCAGGGAGATAGGATGGCCAAGAAATCCCTAATTCTGGTGGAGGTTTTAGCGAACGATTGTGTTGTGTTGCTTTGAAGCAGGTGTGCTACAACAACATAACTCGTGATTCAAGAGGTTGAGCAAATTCTTTTTCAAAATGCAGACTCTGGTGTGCATCACTCCCACCTGTATCTGCCCTTCAAAAACGGAATCCAACTCCGTGGATGTTCGCCTGCAACTCATGTGTTTCTTACACAGGTCATGGTCGTGGAATCAAGACCCAAAGCGTTATGCACGCCTCAACTTGGTATCCTCCAAAGAGAAGCCAAAGGACAACTTGCGCTGCAGATCTGGCCGAAGTGGAACATGATTTTACTTTTGTGGGATTTATGAACTCTTGAATCGTCGCCCGCAGACCTTCAGGGTCATGTGGTGTGACCTGTGGCGTCCATCCAAGCCCAGGTGGATAGGGCCGACCAGTGGCGTTGATGGAGGCGCTGCGCTGCAGTGAGAGATTCGAACCATTGGAGACCAACGATATCGTTCTTGGGAGAGGGCCCAAGATAGGCTCACCTCATGACATCAGTCAAAGCATTTTGTAAAAATCATGCAATTAGAAAGGCAGCCAAACCACAAGTTCCATATGTCTGCATAAAATCAGCTGATTCAAACCTCAACTCACAGCAAGTATATACAAATAATTACCAGTAGTACCCGGACAAGCCGGGGGCGGAAGTTTCCAAAAGGAAAAGAACTATATAACACAGAAAGAATTTGCCTATAGAATGTGCGCAAGGCGACCGACCAGCGCGATGCCCAAATCATTTCTTTGCTGTGAACGAGCCTTCTGCCGTTCCATGGTGGTGATGTTTTGTGCTTTGAAGTGAAGTGTTTTGATGTCTTGATGTCTGTTGCGGGGTCAGGTCATGTGATGGTCACGTCATTTGATGC
>DF239240.1:187686-256492 GCA_000507305.1 Breviolum minutum Mf 1.05b.01
GGACTACTACTGCTAGGACTACTACTACTAGGACTACTACTGCTAGGACTACTACTGCTAGGACTACTACTACTACTAGGACTACTACTGCTAGGACTACTACTACTAGGACTACTACTACTACTAGGACTACTACTGCTAGGACTACTATTGCTACGACTACTACTGCTAGGACTACTATTGCTACGACTACTACTGCTAGGACTACTATTCCTGTCAGGCTACCCAAAAGTTCGTATATCGGAAGTTTGCCACTAAACTTCCTTTGACAAACATGTTTGAAGAAATAACAAAATATATATAAAGACTATTAAAAAAAACATCCAGAATCCCAAAAGTGCCGCTGTTGACATATCCACCAAAGTCGAATCTGTTTCCTGCCTGGATTGAAGCCTGGAGGAAATGCCGACAAAGGCGAGGCCTTGGTCGAACTCTGTCAGCGTCTTCCCAGCAACCCATCCTAAACGGCAAAGTTGACGATGTTGAAATATGGTACGGACATGTACCAGTGCATCATTCTATGTAAATAAAATAAACCTAGATATCACCTAATCTATATGATAGATATATTTAATATAACATGCTGTTTGCGATCCACTATGTTTGACGCCAATGTCAACCCAATCGAGCCATTTCGCCCATTTTGTGAATCAATTGCTGCATATTCTTTCAAACGGTACAAATCTGACTTGATCCTCTCAGGTCTTTTATTGATTTCCATATGAATGAAGATATCTTGTTGCAAATGTAGTACTTCGACTTCAACTTCAACCAACAAACTGTTGCACTTTCGACACAAGGGCATCATGCCAGTCGAATATGAGCTGTTCATATTTCTATAATATGTTTCTATCCATTGCAGGGTTTGCGACAGGTTTGCTCTACCGGCCAACCAAATCAAAAAGCCCAGGGAACCGCCGCAGATTGAGGCGTCCTGAAGCCGGCACTTTCCTGGGCAATCTTGGGAGAATTTATGAGGTTGACAATCCAAATCTCAAAGCTGATTTATGCACTAGCCATTTCGGTCCCCCGTGATTTTGCCGCAATGGGCGGGGCAGCAGCACCAATTTTGAAGCCAATGTCCAAAACGTGTGGCCTTTGAACCCAGACTCCGAGACAGGCGATTGAAAAGGTGTCGAGTTTGGAGAAATTGCCTGACAGATACGCAGCAGCGCTGTAGAAACAACAGGAGAATGCAAGGAAAGAATTTTCATGGCTGTGCGTTTGGACTCACTTTTTTCCTCTATGTTGACATCGTGCTCTCGGGCCAAGTGAAATCACGTGGTACTGGTAGGTGTGTTTTGAATATAAAGACCTTCGACCGTTGCTCAAATGTTTTGCTCAAATACTGCCAGGATTTGAGCAGTGCGCGTTTTGTTCATTAGTTTGCACTATTGTGTTTCAGTGACAGTGCCACTTCCCTTTGGTCCGTCACAACTATTTGCTGCTGAAGGTACTGAAGTAGAGCTGTCCTTGGTGGTGACACGAGGATGACGATGATGATGATGATGATGATGACGACGACGACGACGAGGATGATGATGATGATGATGATGATGATGATGATGATGATGACGATGACGATGACGATGATGACGACGATGACGATGACGATGATGACGACGATGACGATGACGATGACGATGACGATGACGATGACGATGANGACGATGATGATGATGATGATGATGATGATGATGATGATGATGATGATGATGATGATGATGATGATGATGATGATGATGATGATGACGATGTCTGTTCGAAAGTTGTCCCAGGTGTTCTGTTTTGCGCAGACTCAAAACAACATAGCTTCCCGTCTTAAGACCTGTTGGTTTCAGCAATCGAATCGTCTTCAAAAACTACAAATGCCTCTTGCATGCGGATGAAGGTGCCGTAGACACGACGGAAAGCGTGCGAGCTCGCTCCAGAGGCTGCTTGGTAGGTTCCTGTGCATCAACGGTGGGGACGGTGTCTTCATCTGAAATGTTCTGACCCATTCTCACCGGCTTGGAATTTGATGATTTGATGTGTATCTAAGAGTCGGACAAATGTTCCGCTTCGTGAGACTTCCCACTGCAAAAACCCTTTCCCTCGAATGCTTGGCCAACATGATTCTGGTCAGGTTTGCCCCTGGAATGCCCTACTATTAGATACTAGACGGTTGACCGTCCCACACTTGCCACAAAACAGGATAGTAGAATTGGATCCAGCACAGACTTCAAAAAAAAAGTCTGAAGACTTCAACAAGCGTAAACGTGCCTCTTCCTCAAGTATATACATACACACATTATATCTGCAGAAAATTCATCTAAGTAGAGCGCAACGGTGCACCTCCAAATTCAAACTTGCACAATGTGATTTAAATCCAAAACATGTGTACACTAGTCTATCCGGGTCCTCATGCAGGACAGGCACTGGAGTGCTGCGAGCTTTTTCCAGTGGTCCGTAACTGGACGTGAAGCACAAAAGAAGTCTTTGTGTCACATCATGTCCGCTGCATTACCCAAATCAATACCGGACATTCCCTTTTGTGGGATTCTCGATGATTCGATGATTCTTTTTGCGTTTGTGTCAGTCTCGCAACATCTTGGTACTCAATTTCTGAAATCCTCAACTGTTGTCAAAAACATGTGACATCATTCGATGTCACATGGCGGATGGCATCGTTCCCAAGCCTTTGCTGCAGCTTGCTGGGTGCCAAAGTGTGAACCGTTGGCATTGGTGCAGTCATGGCGAGGCCAATGCGGCCAATGGAAGGCAACAGGAAGGACGGTTTTCCGATGGTTTTCAAAGCGCATCATCTGGTATAACATTATCAAAAGATATCAACAGGTTTCAGGGATTGCAGCTGAGGAGGAAAAGGTGTACTGAGAAGGTTGCAGAAGTGCGGAGGATGAAATGGATCCATATGATATCTGAAAACCCTGATATCTGTGAATATAATCCAGAAGTGGTGAGTGCTGTGATACCGGTATACCTGTACAAGCTCATGAGGCACCATATCAATGCAACTTGTTTGGAGCAAAAGTCGGAAAGTCAGTCATGAAATCCTTTTCTTGGCATCTGGACCCTCCACGTTGCCAAGAAAGGAATGTGAACAATCTTATCTCACATCATACGAGTACCAAAGAGTTATGGGCAACGTTTCAATCAAGTGGCTCCAATTGACTCTTTTATGCAACTTCCACAATGCCACCGGGAAAAAAATCTCTGCAAAAAAAAAAAAAAGCTTTTCGCACTTCATGTATTTTCTCTCGTGCTTTTTTCAAGCGACAAAGGTTTTCAGCATCCACACCTGACAGGTTCATTGCTTCACTTTAGCCTCAATCCACTCTGAGCTTCCCGTCATCAATACTCTCCACATCTTGCCTTTCCAAAGTTGCCGCAGACTTCTGGTTAGGTCCAAGCAATGGATGTGTGGAACCAACTGTCCCATGCGCCTTGGCCTAAGAAAAGTTGAACCCTCAATGACCCTCCCACTCAGGGAATAAGATAATTCGACATTATGTATGCTGCAAAAACATTGGGGTGTAGGAGTTGTAAGGCTGTCAAAACATTCAAGGACGTGAGAAAGAGGAGTTCAAAAAGTCATGTCCAAAGTGCAAGTGGGATCTCATTGCCCAAACCAACAGCCTTCACCAAGAACATGACTCTTGGATACTCTCTTGACAAACAAGCCACCTTGCAGGTTGGCTGCAAAGGCCACACGAGTTTCAGTCTCCCAGTGCGAGGGCACATTATGCACCAACCTCGAGATGACGATGGACATTTTCTGTAAGAAAATCTACAGTGGACAATGATCCATTCCTCAACGTCCAAGAAACCATGAGGGGAAGCACACAAGATCTCCTTCACCGGGGAAGAAGTACTCCTTAGTGGCAACAAAGTGGTGATACATGTGACAACCTGGATACCTCAGCGCAGTTGATTAGCCCTACATGCTCTGATCAAAAGCTAACTGTATGTGTATAACTTGATAACATAAGAACGACTAAGAAAGTACTGTACAGTATATTGACGTACATAAATATCAAGAAAGGTTGATAGGTGTTGATAGACTTGATAGATGACATGTCTCAAAGATGTCTTTTGCTGTGCACTTGCCCCTCATTGCGATGGGATTTCTTGATGCTTCTTCATGCCCTATATTCTACTTGAAGCAGACTCTTCCAAGCCCCTTTTCTTTTTCCTACGAGTACAGGCCGGAAAGGAGGACCTTCGTCAAATATCTGGATGTCTGTGTCCGGTAAACAGTCTCCCATCGCTTCCCAGATCCAGGTGTCGTTGTGGTGAAAGGGCGCTTTGGGCTCAAAGTCCCTCTCCTCAAGCGTTATCTCCGGCGGATGGAAATCTTGGAATAAGTCGCGTTGCTATTTGAAAGCATGTGTGGCAAACTTTCTGACAAAACACAAAGAATATTGATGTATACGTAATCATATTATATGTATGGGTCCTAACCCTCACCAACAATGTTCTAGCTTTCGAAGTATTCATGTCGTCATCCTCTCTGTTACTTTTTGGGTGCAGTGTCCAGAATTCAGATAATTCAGTGATGTTCTTATGCAAGTCAAGGCTCTTTCTCGTACTGTTCGTAGTCCTGAATACAGTCTGCATTCTACCGCAAAGCCAAAACAAGCTTCGAGAGTCAAAGTGCCCAAAATATATGAGGCAGCAACATTGCCTCCTCCCAAGTCATGCAAACGACCTGTCTTGACAGGAAATAAAAAGATATTTTTAGATATTTTTGTACACTAAAACTGCCCACCTTTTGACACCTCCAAGAACTTTCCTCCGGATGTGCCTCCACAGGCGGTGCACCCCGAGGGTCGATAAAGCTAATCGGAGTCGAGGCACCTCGGCGATATCAAGCCATAGATCAGCTAGCCTGAGCTAAATCATGTTCTCTTATGATCGATCCTCTTCGTTGTTATTCGTTGTTATCTGAGAAAGGACCTTGAAGATCTGAAGGCCTCCATCCGCAGCAAATTTTGGCCCTCATCCACTGTCCTTTGCGAGCACAATTGTTCCAGTAGCCCAGGCACCAGCCACACGAGCATAGAGCACACAGCTACTGGCAGAACCCTGGTGGACATGATACCTTGGTCTGGGATGCTCCATTTGAAGATGTTGAAGACAATAAAAAACCAATGCGACAAGCTACCCGTGACGTCCACCATTTCCAGGATAGACAGCAGCCCAAAGCCTTGGGATACTATGTCGATTCCTTTCGAATCCGTTTCGTGTTTCAAGTTTAACTTTGATGTTCTGTCAAATGCGTCATGGAATACGATGTTGCATATCATGCCTCTGCACGTTCCTTTGGAGATCGAAAGCATTAAAAGCTCTGCACATCAAGACAATCAAATTGGTCCATGATCAGTACACTCTTCCCGAATGCTTGGAAATGCATGAGTTTGACAGTTGGCGGCCTTCGGGAATCCGTGTGATTTTGTCCTAGTTTTGGCGATTGTCCAGGTACGTCCAGGGAATGTTTTGCCAATTCCATGGTTCGGAGGTAGATGAATCTGCAGATTTTCCAAGAAGTGCGTTGAAGGTGTCTTGTTCAAATTCCACCCCTTATCCAACCAAGGTGCACGAGTCCATAGTCCTCAGCCTGCACAAACTGATGGAGGAAGGATCTCCGATGTGAGTTCAGATCATAGAAGTATCATCTCACGGGAAGATCATGGCACTTGCAACAAAGGATCGAAAAGCGGAAATACTGTAGATCTATGTAGATCTACGTTCTTCGACATCAAAACGGGGAGAAGCATTCCTGTTGCTGCACCTCACTCTTGGGCAGTGATGCACCAGTGCGATCCAGAAAGCCCTCCAAAGCACCCCTCATCACCTTAGCTGAAACAACAACGGCCAAGGCTTGTTGTCCAATTCCAGCAAGGATTTTCAAGCAAGTAGGATACAGCTGTTGAGGCTATGCTCGATCCGAGTGATCTTGATTCAGGCTGCACATCTTACTCTGTGTCTTCTCTCAGGTATAAAAGTCCTTTTTCATGAGCCTTCCCTGTGGGTGGAAGCGAACTCACCGGGTGAAAGTTTGAGATCTTTTTGTGCCAAGCTTCTCTAGTGAGGATTTTGAAATCCTCAGAGTCCCGGTACATTTCCTGAGCGCATAGCTTTGTCGTCACATCAACCCTGACTTGCTTCCTCCTCATTTTGGAACTGAAAAAAGAACGTTAGGGCACAGTTAGGGCACACCTAAAAAGGAAGTGATTGAAACAAAAAAAGCTAAGAGTCTGTTTCATGTCAATAACCATCACAACTGTCAGACAAAAGACTGGCCATTTTTTGACGTCAGCAGATTGAAGGCGATCCGCCTGGGTGGACTGGAAGCCAAAAAACCTGAGCGCTCGAGGCAACAAACTCGAACTGCCAGGTCAGATGGTTCAACAAAGCTCCAGTATGGCACAAAGATGTAAGGATACGTATGGCATCTCGAATCTGTACAAATATTCTTGGCTTCACAAAGTTTTGAACTGCTATGGGTGTAATACCTGTATGTATGAAATAGTATCAAATATCTACCATGTACAAAATAAATTACGTCAAAAGGTGACGTATTCCTGTGGAATGTCTCTGACTTGCATGTAAAACAAAGCCCAAACTTCACCCTCCGGTGAATTCCAAGTAGTGCCCTCACCTGCACCAAGTAACTTGTCGTTGAGGTCATTGGGATCCATGCTGGGAAACTTCTGGCTGAACCTTTGCCAAATGTTGTCTGATCCAACTGATGCACTTCTGGCAGAGGCTTCTCTTTGGGAAAGTCTTGTCTTCATACAAAGAAATTAGGAACAAGCATGGGTAGAGTTTTTTTCAGAGGCTTCTATGCGTGCACAACTGCAAACCCACCCCTCTCTTTCCGAAGAAACTGTTGGTACTTTTGCACCGCCAAATCTGCAAGGCGTTTTGTAAAGCCTTCTGGAAGCATGGAGAGCACGTTCCTCAAGAGGAAATGAGGAAACTGTGAAACTACTGGTCACAGGTAGAAATCGGTCTACGACTGCAATCACTACAGAAAGTGCCAAGGTTCACCGAAAGCACCTTTGTCGGAAACACGTTTCTCACCTGCAAGAATGATTGAAGAGTACATTTCTCAACATCCTTCCAAACGTTCACAAATCAAGCCATACATAGACATATAGTCATATAGACTTCACCCTACATCTTTCATTGCTTCGACTGAAGCATCTGAGGAAAGAAAGATATGTCTGCTTCGCACCTGCAAGCTATTCACGATGTTTGCCACATCAGCAGGGTTATCCCCTCAGCTGTCTACATTCAGGAATCAGAAGTCAACTGGTGGTGCTTTGGCTCTCCAAGAATTTGGGGTTCAATTCACCCTGTCTTGCGCACAGTAACACAGAGTCCCCACGGTAAGCGCATTGCAATCATAACACCTCTGTATGAAATGCACCAAAATACTGTTCGGACCAGATTTCTTGCCGAAGCAAATACCTTCCTTCACAGTCGAGGCAAAGGTCACTGGAATATCCTCAGTGAAAGTGCTACTAAGTTTTTGCATCATGCAAATCCAGCAGTACATGTTGGATAATTTTGGAGCATGGTAAGGCAAAAGACCTCTTCTCATAAACCTTGGAAACAGCCTCAAGATTTCACTGAGCATCAGGCAGGCACCTGACCCGTCTGATTCCACTTCTTCACCTGGTTTCGCAATAACTTCCTCAGCACAACCATGCAAACATGCTTGCAAAGCACCTCATCTTGTTCTGCCACAAGGAGCTTGGAATGCTATACTGGCTATACCCCAGCCCTTCCAATCTGAATGACTCGGCTTTCAGAGATCAAAGTGAGACTGCCTCACACTACCATCTATCCCAGACACGTCACTGACTCATATTAACAAGCCAAATCTTTCCTGCAAGAATCCTAAGCTGCTTCTCTTGCTTTGTCTCTTTTTCAAGCCTCAGACCGAAAGCGCCGGACATGGTAGGCTGAAGCTGCTGTGCAAAGTTCACCCCAAAAGAGAAGCAGTGACAGCAAAGGAAATCGTGCTAAGACTCTGATTGGACGATTGGGGACGACTGGACTCAGGAGTTACTGTGCCAAAATGTGATTGCTGTGCAGTTGAGCAACTTTTTCTGTTCAAGCCATGTGAGGGCAGCCTCTAATTTTGACGCATCCAGCTTTGCCGCACGGGCAAACATGGCAAGCGCATGTTGCACTTCTCCTTGCAGTGTGCTTCAGACCAGGCAGCAAGCTCTTGAATCAAAGGATCTGACTGATCTGACAAATGAAGCCAAATACAATTTCCAAATGCCTTGGCAAGTAGTGAAGATTATTGGACAAGCGGACACAACAGAGCAACTGGATTTACTAGCTCACCCTTTCCATTCCTTCGCTTTCGCCCAAGGAAGCCAAAGACACAGAAACCTGGCTGCTGGCATAGGCAATGTGTGCAACAAAAATCAACAAGCAAAGCAGGATCCCAAGTCAGGTGGCATCCTCTGAAAGTCTATGAATCAATCGAAATGAACCCAAAATGTACCTCCTTCCCAACCAGGCCTTGCCAGCCTCGAACCAAATCTCGGCATCCTCTGGTGCCAAATCTAAGGCACCCAATACCTCTGGTGAAACTCAATCAAAATCTGGGGGTTTAAGGTGCAAATGTTGCAGACTCTGCAGCTATTGAAGTTTTGGTTTGGGCGCACCTGAAGCTGACCTTCATGTTGTTTTATGAAGGGATCTGAATTCGATTTGTCGATGCCCTGCTGCTGTTTCAGACCCTGGCCGTTTGCAATCTCTGTGGCTCAGCTCGTCTTTTTCTTAGCTAAACTATGTGGAGTTTCAGTTCCGTGAAATTCCGTGAATGAAGATTGCCTGCAGCTGCCTCTAAGACCTTTAATCTTCAGATACTCGGATGTTGTTTCAATCCATGCTCGGATGCGCATCAAGCTCACCCTCAAAGGAAAGAAATCCTCAGGCCTGTTGGAAACTCTTCCGGGCCGCTTTGATATAGAACCTTCGCAAGAGGTTCCAAGCAACATCACACGACAGTAGAATTTTGTTCCTTGCTGCCCAACTTGGATGGTCTGCAGTTCTCATGCCAGTTTCCATGGTGAAGCAACTACTAGTAGATCATATTCTACCCCCGATATGAATAGTCCATTTGCCATTTGCCATTTGCCACTAGGCTAAGTCGAACTTCACACCAAGGCTCGGAGCTCGCAGGGCATGCTGCTTTGTCAAATATGCAGAAGCATCCAGGAGATGAGCTGTTCGCATGCGAGCATTGCAGACTGCCTCAGCTTCAACACAGGCTGTGGCTATCCCAAATGGTTCCTGCACCAAATTCTACCCAACATTCACTCCTAAATGAGGCCAGGAGCCGGTTCGGCCCAAGGAGCCAAAGAGAGTCCCTGATCCTCTCAAACGGCTTGATTTGGATATCGATGATATCGTTGGATGGGAGGAATCTGTCTGAATCTGCCCTTGGCCTCGGCTTCTGCCAACGCATGCTCCGCCTCCTGCAAGTCCGCACGAAGTTGAGCCACACGCTCTGTCAGCTCCTTCACCTAGAAGGGGAACTGAGTACTAGAGTCATTGCCTTCCCACATGCAAGCCCTTTGGACTTGAAAAGGTAAAGAAGATTGAATCTGAAACGTCCCTTTAGATCTTCAATATAAATTTACTCCTACAAAGACGGCATTTGAAGGCTAGGTTTACAAACCACACTTTCGCTCTCTGTTGGATTCCTTACACCGCATGGCATCGCCCCACGCAAGACACAGGAACAGAGAACCGGCCAAATCACCATGGAGGAGTGAGGAAGGAAGTGGAGCATTATGAACCTCCAAAGTTCAACTTAATTAACGATCTGACTGTCTTGCTACCTTGTGATGCTAAGATTCCTGTTATCCCAACATCCCAAGTCTTCTAAATCTGCCGAGCTCACGGTAGGTGGCACTTCGCTGTTGCTGCCCAGTGCCTAGGTCCATGTGCTCTGTGACGCCAACTTTGTTTCACATGATCACTACTGTCCAACTTGAAGCAGCTACTCGTGGCTCCCTCCGAATTGTAGTCACTAACAAAATGCCTACTTGCTAAGGTTTGGCAGCGGTGGGGAGCTTGTGTGCTGCCAATCCTTCACTCCAAGACCAGGACCCAGTAAAGAAGCCAGCAGAGGCGCGGTTTCATCGCTGTAAGCGAAATTCAGTTGCTCATTGCACTTGGATCTTTCTTTCTTGCACTTCCGTCTAGAATGGTGTTCATGCCACCCTAACAAGGAATGATACCAAAAAAAGAATCAGGGCACATGCAAACCAAGCGGCTCCTCGTTTTGGTTTCATTTGTCTACATCCTATGAATTTCATTTTTTGCTGCCACAACGAGAGTGGAAAGACTCGCTCAAGTCTATGCTAACAGGAGCCCCTTTCTGCAGTTTCTCATGGTGCTGCTGTCTTCAAGCCAAAATTGCTGAGGAAAGATGTGGCAACTAAACGATTCTGGGGGTATGGCCACATATCAAGGGGCCCTTGAGACGACTCGGTTTGGATTGGAATATTCTTGGAGCATCAGGAATTGGATCCCTACAATCAACCAGAAGAAACAAACCTTGAATCTCATGGGCCCTTTTCCTTGGCACCAATAATCCTGGCAGATCTGACAGATCTCCCTGTAATCCAAGTGTATCGGATGAAGATTCGGGGGGAACTGACAACTGATGCTCGTGACAGTCGTGACACACGGGAAAAATCGCTCCTCGGAAAAGGCTTCCCTGGACCTGGCGAACGGCATTGTCAACCCTTCAGGCCCTGCCATGTCATCCTCTCAGTGCCACAGGTATAAACGGCAAAAGTTGAAATCTAGAAGTCAGGACTCCAAGCTCGGACCTAAAAAGCTTCAACCCTACAATTCGGCTCTTGTCTCTGCTAAGGTGCACCGCCCAGCTTCAGCCACTCTACAGACTCAGTCAAATGCATTTCAAATGGTCAATTTCGGTGGCATCTAGCGACTAGCGGCATCTAGCAGGAGTA
The DNA here is from genome assembly GCA_000507305.1 of Breviolum minutum Mf 1.05b.01. Taxonomy (NCBI): domain Eukaryota; class Dinophyceae; order Suessiales; family Symbiodiniaceae; genus Breviolum; species Breviolum minutum. Next base: position 198,702 of record DF239240.1, read on the forward strand.
CGAAAAGCTGAAGGTTTCACCTGATGGTTCATGGGAGGTACAGGTCATGCTGTTCTCTATTGGTATCTCTCATGGATGGCCTATGACAAACATGTCAACGAATGCCGAGAGGTCCGTGCGCAAGGCTTGCCCGATCCCACCAGGCCTCGGCATCTCACTGGCCTGTCAATCGACGTGTGCATCGTAGAAGTGGCCAGTGGAATCAGTTGTGGCTTCAGCAAAGGTGTGCTGATCGGAACGTGGTGGTACCCTCATCTTTAAAATTCTACTTGGGTTTGTCAGCTGTTGTTCACAATTATGTATGCCAGACCTCTGACGCCACAAGTGCCAGCACTCATTTTCCAGTTGATCACAAGATTCAGCTGCTCCTCAACATGTTAAGTCTTAACTCTTAACGGAACATACCGAAGACTCGCTTGAAGAAGGGCTTACGGTGTCCCTTCAGATTCATATCAACATCATCAGCAGAGCTTGCCAATCCTTCCTTCAAAACTCTCGTGGACTCACCCAAGTTGGCCAGCATGGTTTGGGCCTCCTTAGTCATGTCACTAATCTGTTCTGGAGCGGCGCCACCAAGAGCAACCTTCACTGGCGCCTCCAAGACGTCTGTAAAGAACAGCAGGTTCACATTGAAGGTTTCGCGGAAGCTAGTGGTAGTCTTCACAATCTTGTTCAGTTGATCATTCAACACAACCAAGGTGTTGCCATAGTTGCTGGCGTTGGTTCTCCTCACTTGATTTAACAATACCTCAGAGGTTTTTATGAGGGTCGAGAGCTTCTCCACAGCAGTTTTGTTCATCTCATCGAACCTATCTGTGAGCTCCTGTAGACCCATGGCAGATAAAACTGTCTTGGTGGTGGTTGCATTCACCTTCTTCACAGCAACTTTGTAGAACCGCAGGTAGTTTCCCATCGTTTCCTTCACCAAATTCTTAAACTCAGTCAAATTTTGCGTTACGGTGGCTGTCACATTGTGAGCCTCCTCAAACGTGTTCATGGCAGCATAGAATTCTTGCCGTGCATCCAGAATCTTCGAGTTCAATTCGACAATCGCACCATTCATTTGTGTCGTCACTTTGCGTATGCCTGACAAAACCTTGGACCAATCAGGCGTCTCTGTCTTTTGTTGAAGGAGCTCCACCTCCTCAGAATTGCAAGTGTTTCTCTCTTCAATAGCAGAAACGATACAAAGCATAGAGAAAACAAATGTCAAGAAATTCATGGCTGGTCACATGCTACTAAAATTAGCGATCGAGTCAAGATCACATGGAAGAGTTCGGTTGTTGATTCGACTGACAAAAAGCTTGAGCCAAAATGGATGCGGTATATCCTCCCAGCTGTTTGGCTCCCTTCCAACCACCAGCTAGTAAGACTTCTTTCTTACAGCTCAACCTGTCCACGTGATTATAGAATATATATGTGTATCAATATCAACTTAACGTGCTTCCTCTAATTAGGGATCATTTAATTTTTGCGGGATATGATTGAACAAAAGGCCCATACACAGTTCTCCAACTCAGCTTTTAGGAGCTACTCCGCTCACGGATATCTGAAATCCAACTAACACAACCTTTCAGGGATGGGATGATGGGAACCAAAAATGATTCGAACCAAAGATGATGGGATGATGGGATGATGGGATGATTTTTTTTTTCATGTAGCTCTTTATGTGAAGTACCACAATTTTCTTCGCCTTTTAAAGCCAGGCCCAGTCCCTTCGTTTTCCCAGTGTGGTTCACATTATCAGGAGGGTCAAGCCGCTCACATCTGACACAGGCATCTGGTGATCAGGGAAGATTTGACAGTTTCGGATGTTGGAAGGTCATCTTTTTCAACTTCCTGAATCCCTAGATGGGAATCTCTGAAAAAATCGCCTCACCCTATTTTCAGGACAAAATCCAATCTCTTTGCCAATTTTTGCAGTCCGGAAAAAGAAGCTTTCGCTAGAATCAGCTTTGGCCTGGTAGGACCAGTGCTGCCTGTGTCAAGCTCCAAGCACGCATCTGCCGCTGATGCAAAGCTTTGTCTGACGCGACGGATGCCAAGCAAATTTTTTGGCAGTTCCAGCAAGACTGGCCCGGGCGCTGTCGAAGAAGTGAGATTCTACGGTTGTCCTTCACCTCGTGTGATTTGTGATGCCTTGGCTATGAACTCCATGGACACACATGCCTTGCTGGAAACTGCTCTTGCTCACCAAATTTTGGTGGCAGCGAATTTCTGTATGGCCTCGCCCAGTAGGTGCTACCACAATGAGAATTGCACCCATGCTGGATTTCTACGGATTTTGTGGTAAAACAGCCACGCTACTGTCTGTCTCACCATACATACCATACGTTACTACCATTGACAGGAGTTCCTGATGGCAAATCATGAAATATGGAAGAAAATCAACACCAAGGACCTACGGACTATGCAGCCGTGTTTTGGACGGTGTTCTGGTTGTTAGTTTCAGATTCCTGCAACCATCTCACTCGCCGTCCATCTTCCCAGACTCCTTCCACAAGAATCTACGCAAGGCCCGGAAGGGGTGAAGGTCATACTGCTTTCTTCAACTTAGATTCTCTGCCAGGTGATTTCGCTCAAAACTGGTCGCAGTGAAACATGTAGCCACTAGCCGCTATCATGCAGAAGCACTGTTTCAGCACCAAAACACAGGTTCGGTAAAGCACAATATGGCTGAGTCTCCTTGTTTCTTCTCCTGCGCAAGGCTGACCTTGGAATTTGCTCTAGGAAATGAACCCTCGGCCATCCTTGGCCAGTGGGCTTGTGATTCGTGATGGTTCGCACAACAGATGATGATTCAAACATATCATCAAATGGTCCACACATCATGATGCATAGATGTACATTCAAACATGATGACACATCTATGCATTCCACAGGCGCTGGCCTGCACTTGCACATAGCTTCTCGACTTCTCAGGTTCGGCTGATTCGAAGTTTCAAAGCTCTCTTGGGCATCCCAACATAGGAGCCAGTGCCATGCTGCTTGCCATCCCGCCTGGCAACGTGGGAAGCGATGCATCAGAAGATCAAAATCGAGCACACGAAGCGGAAGACAAGGAAAACGACAAGAAAGCAAAGCAACGCACAACATGTCAGCAGTGACCATTGGCCATCGTATTTTCGTCCGTCGGGCCAGGAGAACCTTAAACCAGCAAAGGGAGGCAGCATGTCTGTGCAACCAAAAGAAATGCACCAACAAACAGCGCCAATCGATCTCCGACTGCGACGAACACAAGTGACACGAGAATTAGTGAGTCTTGTTGATGGGTATTTCAAGCCTTCAGCGGCATGCATGAAGTGAAACCTTCCCACGATGTTACAGCGATCGATCTGATCTTGCAGAGCTTCATCCAGTTTCCTTTGTTCGATTTCATCAGACTTGGCAGTTTTCGATGGAAACACTTCAGGTCCCCCGGCACCCCATGTCCATCTTTCGAATCCTTAGGTTGCGAATAGGAACAATCATTCTTTTGGGAGGCTTGGATATGAGACAGTGCAGTGATAACCAGTGCGTAAGTCTCGCCGGCTGGTGTATGACTTTGGGTTTAAGATGACGATAGTAGTATGTTGGATTGCAGTTGCTAAGGAAAAACAGTTGAAACACAACTACACTTTGCTCTTTGTGATGTTCATGCAAGGGTAGAACTCCAGCCTGCGTCAAACAAAAACAGGCTGTCAATTGCTGTTTTATTTACGCCCTTGCAGCTACGTTTGTAATAGAGCTGAACAGTCAGACTGCCAGGGCTGAGGGATCAAAAAAAAAAAAATCGGATCAAAAAAAAAATAAAAATGAGATCAANGATTTTATTTTTTTTTTGATTCCTCTCCCCAGACTGAACAGAAAGGAAGAGACTGCGTCTCCAAGCTGCCAAAAAAGATGGAGCTCAAGGCTTGCGGGACCCAGCCATTGCTTGATGATTCCCACTGGAAATCGCTCAGACCATCAGCTAAGCTTTCCACTTCCTTGTATTGCCCTTCCTTGCGTTGGTGCCACATTGCTGGAATTTCAAGTTGGATGTGACTCTCAATGTGGGTTTCACTTCAAGAGAAAACATCGGAAATTCAAGGGGTGCACAAGGAGATTGTGTCTGGGCTGTGGCTTCCATCCAAATCATTCAAAAAGCAAGCCTTCATGGAGCAAGCCTGGCGACCCAAGGAACTCGATACAGACAGATAAGAAACTGAGTTTCCAAGCATACGTGCGCCCATCTGCCCACGTGAAGACGCCATGGCCATGCATACGATTGTTGACCTCAACATACATATCTGACAGCAGCAAGCAATGCCTCCTCGTCCTACTTCATGCTAGCACCAAACAACAACTTGTACAGCTTGGTGCCCCAAACCCACTGACCTTGGAATCTCCGGCCATCTCCCTGGAACAGGAAAGGTTCCAATGGTCGCAGGAGGCAGTTTGCAATCCTTCTCATCTTCATCCCATACTCATACAATACTGCTTCCTGCTGCTACAGAATCTGAGACTACGATGTGATTAAATTGAAATTGCCACAGCAATCTACTTATAGTGAGTCTCCTTTCTGCGAAGTTCAGAGCAATCAGACAAACAGGACAAGGCTTGCCCAAATGTAGAGCCCTTCGCCATTGATCTCGTTGTCGCGGAAGCCGCCCTCGTCGTTTCCAGCGTATACTATGTGACATGAGACGGAAAAAATCAGGTAAAATCGAAATTGGTGTCAATGGTGAATCCCAGTACCATAGCAATGACATCACCAAGAGGTAGCAAGGGTCTTGCTTTTTCGTTCTGACCATGTCTTCTTGGCATGCTAAAAAATCTATACAAATACTCCGTGTGCCGCGTGCAAATTCTGTCGGTAGAATCAACAATTTCTTCAGCAGTCCCTGAGGGGCTCGGTCCTAGTGAACCTGGACTCCAATTTCCAATGCATGATTAATAGTTGCATGATAACTATATAATTTATGGTTCTAATTACTTCCCTTTCAGATCTCTGAAATCCCATTGTCCGGTACAGCGCAAACTGCTCGAGTTAATTTTGAACATTCTCTGCCTCGTAGCTGGAGCGGTCCGCCCAACTAAAGCTGCCATGGCCGTTCTTTCGACCCTCCTCAAAAAGGTACGCAAGGAACGCTCCAAAACTCTCGGGCTCCAAAATCAGCTTCATGTGGATTCAGTGTGGTTTCAATTTTTGAGTTTGGAACCAGGTACTCCCCTTGGTATCTGGCACCTCAGCACAGATATCAACCACCCTTTACCCCCAGAATCACCCACAGTAGATGTTCGGATGAATTGCTTCCTGGAGATCCCTACCATCGGGCCACAGCTCGATACCCCGTCCGTGCCTCAGTGGGGGGAAAACATTCGCAAATGCAGACTCTACATAATGCTGCTGAGATTGACCATCCCACAAAATGATCATGATATATATATATATGGTTATATCGGTATAATATTGTATATATATTATATACGTATACATTATATTCGATCTTCATTTCACTTGTAAAATTCTAAGAACATCATCTAGCGCTCCCCCAAGTAGTTGAGGATGAGCATAATGCCACCTGGTGGAACCTTCAAGGACCCACCCCGCAATCTCCGCCAAGAAGCTGCTTGTCTTCTTTCCATTGTCCTTCGTAGCGGGAGCCATCTGCATGTTGGTACCTCAGCATCCCATCCCGCTCTTGAAGCCCCATTTCTGCAATGGACCAAACTTCAAAGTCTCAAGTCGTTCCCACCTCCCCGTGCTCCTTCAGTGATCTCTAGCAAATATTCTGGTTGATGGGAAAACAAATGGGATCGCAATGAAATCAAGAAATTTTAACTTGAAGCCAAGGTCGAGCAGCAAATTTGCCGTTCTCTGCGTCAAAAGTCCAAGACTGAGGCTCCCTGCATTCCTTGTCCATGTGCCTTGTCTGCTTGCCAGTGGCCTTCGTAGACCTCTATATTGTTTTCCCATCAACGAGAAAAGATAAGGTTTTTTCTGCACGGCTGTTGATGGTGCCAGGTTGTGTTTCTTACTTTGTCCTCACATATCACTAATCAGATTTTTGAACTTCCTCCATTCACAAAAGACAATTGACAGCTCTAAAGGTTGTACCCTTGAGGCCCCCTGCATCACCGTCTACATGCTCGAAGCGGCCTTGTCCATGGGCTTTGTCCATCACCTGGGCCAAAATGGCTTGACACAAGTCACCTTCTTTACCTCTTGGAAACTTTTGTTTATTAAAAAAATGTCGAAACATGTCAAAACACCTTAAAAATTAAGGTGCAGCAATTCAATAATTTGTCAATGGAAGAGGCTTTTTCCAACCATTCTCTCACAAACTGCCTTGTTGGGCTCCCCACCCATTGCCCACAATATCTGGCACCATCAGGCCACATCTGGAGAGGGGATGAAATTCTGAGTTGCAGCTGCGCGCCCTTCACTTTTTGTCTACGGCCGTTCCATTCATGAACCCCAAGTGCTCCGAACCTGCCTAAAAATGGATTTGTCTTCGAAGGGGTCGCAAAAACGGGACATTGACTCTTGATATTCTTCGTACATTGTGATTCCGGGAAGTTTGTTACGCAAATGTGCAGGAATCAGTGTCAGCAAGGAAAAATAAGGTCCCGTTGTTCTTAACCGCCCTTTGAATTATACCATTGCTGTCCTGTTCTCCGTGGCCATGTCGCATCTCTCCCATCCTGCCAAAGGAAGATGCTCTCCAGTCGCAATTCAACCCACAACCTCTGCGGCTGGGGCTCCCACCAAGAGCCATTGTAAGTGGCACCATTCTCGTACCTCACGACGTCAAAGCTCCCAGTTGAGGGAATTTCCGGAAAACCTTCCCAACCCTTGACACTAAGGCTGCGGCGTGAAGAGTGGCCTGAGATCCATAAAATTTATGAGGGATACATGCAATTTGGGACACTTAGACTTGAAACTAATACTACGACACACCACTACGTCTTTACGCGGACAGGGCATGATTGGATGTATGAAACCTGCTTGTTGGAGGTGTTGCCAAATATTTGAGCTTGCTGACACAAGTCTGGTTCTACAAGTCTGTGATGCTCCATATTTTTCTCAGACATGTTGTGCGACAAGCTAGGAACATCAACAGCAAAATGCCCAGCCAATACTCAGACTAGGGGTATCTCATGGTATCTGGGGACTCTACCGGACTTCGCTCGGCCCTGAAGCCTTCTCTTCATTGAAGTTGACGGAGTTCTCAGTCGGAGCCACGGTTGGCCCAAGGCGACGCTCAGAAGCAAACTGCAAACTCCGAGGCATGTGACGCTTCAGCACTGAGCAACCACGCATCGCCGTCGGCATCGTCTACATCGCATCTTAGCACAAATGACACCCGGACACACTGGGAGTACAGGGTCGCAAGTTCAGCTCCAAGTGCTGGTAGTCAGCTTTACCATCACAATGATTCTGAGAATGTTTCAGGATTTGCCATGTCATGGTGTTTTTTTCATCTTCTTTTGGTCGACAATAAATGACTCTGTATGACTTTCTAGCACCGCAGTTTTCAGGCTACCGGACAAGCAATGACTTGACCGGCCACCCATAGTGAGCTGTAAATTTCGGACGGGGTCGCCGTGCAGCCTGTGCGAGCTGAAGGAGTTTCATCAAAATCCTCAAGTGTATTTTCCAGATGCCTGCCTCTGGATATCAGCTGCCACTAGGTGGATTTGGGCCGAAATGAGGCCGGTGTCCAATCCGCAGTTGAACTAATACAAAATTTGAATTGAGCATTGCATAGCGTTTGAAGACCAGAAAACAAAACACTACGGTAGTAGTTCTCGGGCAAGCCGGGGGCAGAAGTTCAGTTGAACAGGACCAATGTGTGCAAGAAAGGAGTTGCCCATAAAATTTGTGTCTGAATGAGCGTGCTGACTTTCCGTTTGTTCAGCACAACAGTACCACCACCAAAACAGTACAAGACGCAGAAGAACAAGAACAACGGCAATGACAACAAGAAGAGGAAAAAGAACAACGTCAACATCAACAGTACTCGAAGACTATGTTTGTCCCGCGCGACAGCAAAACACATGAAACGTCCAAAACAATGCACAGTGCACTGAAATGCACTGAGTAACCCTGGGATGCAAAACACCCTAACAATACGTACACTTGCACCTACTCTTTGTTCATGTTCAAACCACCCAACTTCATAGAACAAAGCAACTTTGAAAGCCACTTTGTGTTGTTTCAAACAACAGTTGTCAAAAGATGTCAGACGTGTCAAAGCAGAAATCCCCGCACCTCCAATTCGACAGCTCCCCTGGCAATGGATAGAACCAGTGGAGCTGCAGCTAAGCATGGGAGATCTCACTCCATTACCAACAAGATTCTCTGGACAAATGACAAATGATAACAAATGAACACTCGTAGGTGAGGCACGCAACTCCTTTTTTGCCACACGGCAGTGTTTCAGAACGTGGCCAATCCGATTTCGACTGCAGAGATCCATCCCAACCCCTTCAGTTTGGATCAGTACATTGCATCACTGGATCAGCAATGATGGGGCACACCCTACGAGGGTGTCTGGGAGGCGGAACTCTGGGCATGCACCCGCGCAAGTCGTTGGTGATAGCATCGGCCAAGTAAATGCGCAACGAAATTAGGCGACCATTTATGAATAGTTGACATCTAAGGGATAACCATAACCTGGCCTAGAAAAAAGAATATCACTTAAATGCTGAGTGTTGCATTTGAGATTCTCTGAAATGTATGTTCTTTCTCATATCATCAGTCTTACACCGGAAAAGAGTCGACCTCAGAGCCGGCACGCAGCACACTCAGCAAAATGAGGTCCAGAAAAGACTCCTGATAGCAAGATGGATTTCATGACGCCTGAAGCACCTTTGTCCCAAAAGTAGCCAATTTGAATAGATACACTAAATACAGTGGCATAGCAATGTTTCCATTTTGAGGAACAAATCACTTTGTCACTTCCTGAAAAAAACAAACATCACATCTTCATTGCCTCTATCCAAACTTTGTGGATTCCGTACCTTCCGGAACTCCAACGAATTGCTGGCCGTCCTACTTCCATCCAGGTGCAACACGGCCTGACGGTGTTTTTGTTGCCCTTAGGTCATCGTTTTGTGATGGAAAGAATGAATTGGGGTGTGTGGTGATTTAGCAAAGAATTGCTGAACAGCGCGTGAAAGAATCAAAGCTGGCAGAATAGCAAAAAAAAGATGTCATGTGCTGTCAACGGAAGCAAGGTCAACGGGAAGCTCATCCAAGGATTCTGGAGGAATCTCATCGACTCATCGAATCTCTCCCCGACCTGTGCCACCTCGACCATCTCTTCGGCCTTGGCCACTTAGATCTTCGGATGTTTAAAACCCAGGTTCTGGGGGCACGGGGAGCTATCAAAATATTAGCAAAATCCTTCAAATTGGCAATCCACACTTTTGTTCTCGCCTGCTTTATCGATCTCCATCATCTAAGATTGATTTGGGCTCAATGCTCAATGCCAGTGATGTTTGCGTGCGGCTGATGTAGTCAGTATGTTTTTAATGCACATAAAGACCCCTTATAGCTCGGAGTAATAGTGGATAGATAAAACATTTCATTGTCCATCAGCAACTTCCTATGACATTAAAAAACATCCTGGTGGTTCCATGTAGTCAAGGCACCATTCACGCCATTGGCTCTACCAGGCGCCTCGGAAGCCCATGGTGGTCATGAGTGATGGGACCCGGATCAGTTGATGGGCCCAGTTGATCTGAGGTTTGAGAAAAGACGATAAAGGGTTGATAAAATGTGGACAATGCCAAGTGATTGATTAAGCTGATATGAGTTGATATCGGTTGATAATAGTAGTTCCTACCAGTTGATAAAGGTTGATGCAAGTTGAGACCCGTTGAGATAGATTGAGATGAGTTGATAGTCGACAAGATGATGTGAGCAGATGTCATCCTGTCAACTCTGCAAAGCTGTCCGGGGGCCCAAACGTTCGTCCACCAATCTTTGCCATTACCTCAGAACAAAGTGCTGAACATGATGACCTGGCATGCTCATGTTGACTGGCTCAATCCAGGTTTTGGCTGAGCCTCTTGGCATCAGCTAAATCATCCTCCCTTCAGTCTGATCTGTTTGAAATTTGTTATTTCTTGGAAACAAGCTAAGATCCCGAACCCCTGCGAGCTCCCCAACCATCCTGGCACACAGACAGTTTACATGCCAGACATGGCATCAGGAGGTGAACATCTGTGGAGCAGGAGTCCTGCATGTCGTGCTCAGGCCACCAGCTGCTTTCACCTGACTTCATCGTTGACAAATTCCATTCCAAACTCCTCATGAACCAAGAGAAGGAGAAGGAATGCTACAACAAGCAATCAACACCTGAAAGATTTGTTGATACCAAAGACTGCTCCTTTGGCAAGAGTCATTCACAACAAGTGAGACATAACACAACAGTATACACTCGCGCATCAATTTCAAAACAGTCTGTTTGGCAGCTAAGATTGAAACCGTACCAATGGTCCTGCAGTGGAGGAATTCGGAAGCTCAGTACTAGAGTAAGGTAGAGTAAGGAATTCGGAAGCTCAGTGAAGATAGAAAGCAGAAATGCCTGAATTGACCACATTACCAGAGTAAGGTAGAGTAAGTACTTTCAGCTGCTCATTCACAAACACACTCTTCCACCATTTTGATGTTCCAGTGCTACAATCAATAGCAAGTAGAATCGATCCCGAGTCAGGAGTCACTATATGCATGTGAAATGAGCTGGGGATTTCGGTCGTGCAATGTCTTGCTATTTTCAAGACTCAGGTGTTGAAAATTGTTGACTCGGAATTGATGCCCTACAAGTGAAGCACTGTCCTGCCAGTGTTGCTTGGTACCATTCGTACCTGCATATGGGCTTCAATGACCCACAAAAAGGGCTCTATTTGTTGAAGTATGAAGAATATCCTGCAGATACGCAGTACATTGAAACTCCAGCAAAGCCGATGACAGGTTCATCCCTCTTGTCTCATGTTTTCGAGCAGCCATGGGTTGTAACAGCCCGTGTTTATCCACTCTTCCCTTGGCTTCTCAAGGCCTGTTCGTTGGATATGTGCAGATTGATCCTTGGGCTCTGGATTTTTGCTCTTCTCCTTGCACGAGCTGATATCCAAGACTCATATGACTCAATATGGCAAAGTGAAGCCCACAAAATGAAGTTGAGTGCTCAAACCACCGTAAATCCATGCCACCCCCCGTTGTTTGCCCCTTGCTCCTCACCCAATCGTTTTCGATTGGCTCCTTTACCGCCTCAAAAAGGGAGACCAATTGGGTTACTGGTTGGCATCCCAATTTCTCTTGGAGATCCAACTTGATCCCTTTCCCAGGAAATGTCATTACATCAGCAACATCCATGGCAAGGAGCACAAATAGCTGGTGCAACCTTCATAAGTTGATGGGGCAAGCTCACAAGCCCCAGTGCCTAGGGAAATCTTCACTTATTTTGAAACCATTTCTGTCGCTAAAAGCCAAGAGTAAGGAAGAAAGTATGACCTCACCCACCCACACTGACTTTGCCTGCACCTTTGGCTGGCTGCTCCTGCTATCATGGAATGAGGTGCCATGAGATGGCTACAATCTGCACAACCAAAACCTGTGACATGATTTGTATTTGCAAAAGAGTACGCCAAGCGTCAGTAGCCAGGTGCACTCTGAAATTCTCCGGCCTCCTTCTTCGTTTGAGTCTTGATGGGAGCCTCCATGCTATACACAGCATACTACTTGGGATCAAGACAGACACAAGAGTGGCTATGACAAGCCCACTTCACTCATTGAAGATACATCCAACTCTCATCCTTTAAGCTCTGTCCCCATCTCACCAACCCAAAAGGCTCACCTTGGTCTCAGGAACCTTGGTCTCAGGCACCTTCCTGTCAGGATGCGGTATTTTCCGGAGGTTTTGGTACGGAACAAATCACCAGAAGGAACCTTTTACAGTATCTTCTTTGATGCTATCTACAACAAGTGGGCACTGTACAAATGGGTTCGGGCACTCTGCGTGACACCTATTTCATAAGAAAGGGCAATGTCTTTCAGTTGAGTCAGAGATTGCCTCAGAGCCTGCCACACACCCCAAGTGTTCACTGAGACGCCCCACTTTACATCCACCTGAGCTTTGTGTTGGGGGACTGATGTACGATTGGTGGGAGCGTAATGTGCCTTTTGGCAACTCTGAATTCGGAGTGCCAAAGGATCCAATTTGGTCCCCTCGCAGTTTCTTCCACAATCAAAAACCCGAAAAACATCTGCAAAGTCTCAAGCTACATTTCTGACCTCTAGAGCCTCAGGGTTGATGAATCACTGGCCCAACATCCGCTTCCAATCTTATCCACCTGTCTACTGCAAGTGGCCTCTGGAGGTGCTGTGATGGCTTTCTTGTCCTCACGGAGCATGGCACATGACACGCGGGCGATGCGTTTCCTGTCTCAAAACTGATGGCACGACGAAACGCACCTCCTTGCGCTTCTGACTTAACCGAAGCTCATCTGCTGTCTTCTTTAGTGTCTGGCGCCTCATCGCGACAGTCCAAAGTAGGACAAACGAAGAAGCATTAAACTCATGCTTTTGGGAAACAGTCTGCGTGACCTGATATGAATTTATGTTTTATCGCAACTACATAGTGGGTACTGAAGACAAGAATTGGATTAACAATATGATGTGAGCATTGGTCAGCTGTGGACAGCTGAGACCCCTTGCAGCCGACTGTGCTCCAAGAAGTCTTCTAGGTCCTCTACTACCTGCACAGCATGCCGGATGTACCCCTCCCAAACCGCTAGTGCAACTCTGTTTCCAGTGGTTCAAGTTTTGTAGTCCCACTAAGGATTCAAGGGTCAAACAAGTCTTCTCGAAGTCTTCACACTCCAACCCAACCCCACTGATGACCTCCGCCTCCAGCTCGTCATCCACAATGAAAGTCTCCTAATGGTTGGCAACATAGCAATCAACAGAACTGGTGGTCTTAGACGTTGCAGCTATTTCACCCTCATAGACTTTCTTCGGTGAAAGATCATAGAACACCAGCTGTCCTCATCGCCCTCCTCTGCTCGTTTCTTCTTTTTTCGCTTCTTGGATGAGCCTTCGGCCTGCCCAAAGAAACGACCCCACTGACACAGTTTGAGCAGCCCATCCTGTTACATCCATCATCATCACTGTAACATACAACCTCATCACTGTAACTAATTAGTGTCTTGGTAACTGAAGGTTCTACCTGTCTGAGCATCCTCGGACATTTTTAGCATATGTGCCATCACGCAATCATCCTACTCGTTGAACGGGCAATGATTTTTTCAGTGGAACAGAACGCCACAGGAATTGTGCAGGTGCCATGTACCCACGGGGCTTCTTAGGACCTTTATGGCCTTTTCACAAATGCACACTTAGAGGGTTGTGAAAGATCTAATGTATGTGTATATACGTATATACATGTATATGCAGTATATATCAGTAAATAAATGTAAGTACACCATCCGAGCCCGAGCCGTTTTGGCAGCTATCCAGTGAAGCAGTGAAGCTCCAGGTCGCCACACGTTGGCATTGGTAGCCTGTGAAGGTACCTCAGCAGACTTGCAAACCAGAACTGGTCGGTGCTGCTGGTTCCTACTTTCTTGCAACGATTGTTAGCACAAGACCCCCAGTTATGAAGCGGTCGCGAATTTTGCATCCAACGCACAAATATGCAGAGCAGGCATTGTACATCACATAATGACTATATCATGATAGCATGTTGATATATGTAAGTATGATCCCGTTTCGCACTCGTTGATCAGTCGGCAAAACATAACATATCTAGGACAACGGGGTTTATGGACGCCTGTTTTTGGGACACCACAATTCTGCCCTACTGGCACTGCAAAACATAGCTGTAGCATGTTCATGCTCCATTTGTGCCATGGTCAAAAGTGGCTATAAGGGGAATGGTCATCTAATCATTACCAGGAAATTCTTTTCATGGCTATAGAAGGATCTATAAGGTTGATGACCATCCTTTAGGAGTTTCAACCCCAGCAACTTTTCATCACAATGCATCATCCATCCACCAGACTCCAAAGCTGATGGTCTGGGGCCCTGGCGCTTGTATGATGATTGTGGTTATGATTGTTGTGATGATTGTGGGGAGCCTTTCGTCGTTCCAAATCATTGGCATGCGACCTGCATGCTATTGAAATTGCTTCAAAGATGCAGGGAGGTTTGCAGTCAAAATCCGAAGCACGAACAACGCTTTGGGGGAAGCCAAAGTCCCAGGCAAGATGATGCACAACAAAGGAACACTCGACAAAGCAAGAACTACAAATGCTAAGTCGACCCCCAAATGACGTTCCCTGTACCCTCTATGTGCAAGTTCTTCACAAGCCATCCATTCCTCCCAGAACTTACAAATTGAGGGAATACTGACCCTATCTCAGCTTGCACCTCTCCCAAGCACGTTCGACCTTCAAGGTTGACCACAAGTGAACAAATCCATTGGTTTGTTTCTTCGGGGAAGAATTCTGCATCTTCAGTTCCGAAAAGTTGGATGTCTCAAATGTCTCATGCCCTTATGTGTTGGTCAGGCCAAAAAAGGATGGCAAAATGCAGTGGATAGTGATACACTTTGCCGGGAGCCATCAAAGTTGTTCGGTTCATGGCATTAGTCTCCCTTTCCAAACTTTTTGGAGCTTGCCGAAAAAATCATTATACAAGTGTAGCTGGCGGTTCTTAGCGGTCGGTTCAAGTCTTAACAATCTATAAGGCTGAACGTGGTGAAAACACCGCCCAGCAAAACCCGCCTCTGCAGCGAAAGCACGATGCTGCATCAGCAACGCCTTGAGAGTTGAAACCCAGGCCATGACACCCGATCAATCAGCCCGTGTATGTATATAGATATATACATATGCGTGTACTGTATATATATATATGCAAAAATATACAAAATATATATATATGACATTTATATATATAGTTCATAATAATTATATACATTCCTGAAACGGCACCAGTGCCACAAACGCCAGGGTGCCTCCTGCTCTCCTTTGGCTCTGAACTGCTGTGAACTGGCGCACGTGGGAGCAGCACAAGTATCCAATCGTCCAAACAGCCAATACTCAAAGCTGGCAGGCTACGACGAGACCAGCTACCAAAGCACCAAGGAATGAACACCGAGTCAAGGAAAGAATGTGAAAAAAACACAAATATCAACGCTGTATTTGGTGCATTTAGAGACTGCGAAGAAGAGCCAGCTGCACCTTTGTGCAACCCAAATGAGGCTTACCACCTCAACATGTGCTCTTGGAAGAAGTGCTAGGGTGGTGCAGTTCAAGCTGCTCCATTCTTTGTCCGCATGGAGGCAGCTTTGCCAAAGTCATCAAAGTTCAACATATTAAATTATTAGATATCTACTCGAAGTCAAACGCTGGAGGATACTGTAATTTTGTTGGGGAGAAAGGTTGCATTGAAAGAAAGCCTGCGATTCACGAGTTACCAAGCTCCAAAAGCCCAGGAGAGAACCCTTGGTACTCTCATGAACGCTCATTCGCCATCACAAAAATGCCACTCTAACCAAATCTTGAGCATCCGAGCAAGCACCGAAGCCGCAGTCATCATGCCTAACGCGACAAGCAACTGAAGGCGCAAGGTGTTTGACTGAACAGGAGCTCATGTGTATCATGAATATTTGCATTTAAATATACACAAACACGTACATGTATATCTACATATCATATAGTACAATATACAATATGTATGTTATGTATTGTATATACAGTATATATACATATATATATAGGTGTGTGTTTGCGCATGTACTCTACATTTCGTTTTGTACCGCCTTCATTCAACTTACTAGTTGAGTGGAGATTATAGAGTTCACAAAGCCACTCTTCAGGCAGTTTCCTAAAAAGATGAGTCTTGCCATGGAGATCAAATCCCGCCTTGGCTGCCAAGAACCTCAGCTAAATGACGAACGAGTAGCACCCATTTAGCAGCTCAAAAGACAAGCTCTGCCAGTCTGCTTGGTGCGTGGCATAGGTCATCAGCAAACGCAAGGTAATGAAAAAGGCGCTGATGCCCTGACAGTTAAACACCCGACACCATTACAACCACAACAACAACAACAACAACAACAAAGAAGGAGAAGGAGAAGAAGAAGAAACAAAAAAAAACTGACCGCGGCTTATGGCAAGCTCCCAAACATCTGTCATGAGATCAACCAATAATGAGATGAAGCCGTCCCAGTGCCCTGCAGGCCGCAAGGCTGTAGACCAACAGTCGCAAGCTTTGCTGCGTGGCATTGATGGTCTGGCGGGACAAAGGAAAAAGCGGTGTTTGGTCAGCAAAACTCTGGGCCCACGGCTATTCTGAAAGTGAACTTGGGTGCATCTGTTTAAGAGTGTCCCCGAATTCTATGAATTCCTAGGGAAAATCACGAACTAATAGTGCACTTTCGTGCCAAATACTCTGACCACTGACTCAAATGCCCGAAATGCGACCCAAACACCAATCCCAATGTGCTTCTTGAAATGGTGCGTGCTTCGATTTTGATTGAAATGACAAGTCCGTCTAGAATGAATTCCGGTACACCATGCACATGGACCATGGATGATTTGACATCCAAATCATTGCAGAATTTGGAAGGCATGGAGGCGATTGGAAAGTCGGGCGGCCTTTGTCATTGACCTCAGTTTGGAGAATGACAATGTCAAGTTTCACACCAATAAGGGTAAAAATCATATTGTACTGATAATTTACATGATTTACATCTATATATTACATCATATATATGAAGATATATGAAGTGTATATGATGGTACCCATTGTCCAAACATCTCCAGTTGGTTTTAACAACATGCCCTCTCCCCCCTTGAGTTTCGGACCCACAAACACGCACACTTGCGCTGCGGGGCCAGAACTAAGGCACTATGGTTGTTCAAAAAGCTAGGGCAACCAAGGGGAACCGTTCAGAGAAACGCTGCACTCCAACATGCCAAAGTAAGTCAAGATCATCCAAGTTTCCTTGCTTGATAAGGTGATTAGACCATATCGGCCCAGAATTGCAAGAGCGGGGGTGGCTTCCTTTGAGCTATGCCGCTATGCACTGCTTACCCCCACTTTGTAGTCCAGCTAGGCAAAAAAAAATGGAAATTGATGATGCGATCCAAGGTGTGGTTAGTTCGACCAAGCGGAGCTAGGAACAGCTACGAATCTAGCTGTAAGCCAGGGAATGCAGAGCACATGTTTCATCTACATGACAGCAACAAACAAGTGAACAAGTGAACTTGTTCGCATGTGGCAGGAAAAAGCACTGCAAGGATTCCATTCAGAATATTCAACAAAGGTCTATTGCATGCTTCACGGACATGGCCGAATCCAGTTGGACTTGATTTCAAACCTTATCCTCCACGCCACAAAGCCCGTCGTGGCACCTGGCTCGGGGAATCTCCTGACAGGACTTCCAACGCCAATGTGAAATGAAGCACATGAATCGGAAGCAACAAATTAGGGAGTACGACAACTACAAACAACAGGGGGCTGGCATTGGTAATTCCACAGGAATCCACACATTCGAAGGTTCAATGACCAACATGCAACTTTGCATCCTTTGCCAAGGCTACTATGAGCGAGGCACTCTATATTTTGCATGGGCTCGGGCTCATGTCACGATTTTCGTGCTGAATTCATCTGAATTCGCAGCTCTGAAAAGATGATGCAAACAATCTGCCGCCAAGACATTTGAAATAGTTCTCATAACAAGAAGAAGATTGTATCCGAAGTTACATCGTGCATTCTCCAAACTCCCATGCAGCCTTTGTATGTTACCCTCGGTGGCTTCATGCAGAAGGCTGGTGAAAAAACAAATATGCATCTTTGAATGCTGCAACGAGAGCCTACTACTTCGCGGCGCTATCCATTGCAGGCAAGCTCTTTTTGAAGACATGAGTTCTTCTTTGTTGAATGTCATCCAAAAATGCCACGGGAACTGTGTCTGACATAACTGCTGAAAACTGAGAATGCTACTGTCCATAGACTGGGACGAACAATTGCAACACAAACACAAGATCACAATGTCGCCCTGCAGGATAGCACAGCACTCATTAAAAGCCACACATGTGAAAGTATCTAAGAAAAGGCTGTTGTGGACTGTGCTGTAGCATCTGAAGTGTTGTCCTGGAACATCTACAGTAACATTTATTTTTCCCCATCTTTGCTGTCCAAAACTCAAGTACATTACAACAAAATGACTTAAGCAACCATCTGCCCAAGCATGGAAGGACCCAACCGCCAAAGACACTTTGGCAGTCAGAGGCTGTTCCATTGAAAGATATGGGCCGGGAATGAGCCCATGCTTAGTTTGCTGCGCGAAATTTTATGGTTGAAGACTTGGGGTCAAAAGCGGTCAACAACACATCCTTTCACACTTGGGGTGAGACTGGCAATCCCACTGGCTGCTTTGCAGCACAATGAGAATCGTGACGCTACTTTCTTTCAAGGGCTGAGACCGTAATTCTGAGTCAGAAAAGGCCAACCATCCAGTGCCATCATTTTTCTAAGTTTCAAACATGCATCATACAGTTCATTCATGTCCAACCGGCAAAGTACGCACTTGTCATAGTGATTCAGTCATCCATTGACCCCTGGAACCCTGCTTCTCCACGGCCTGCTTTTCAGCCTCATGTATTTCCTCTATGTTGACACTTGCAACCACTGGCGCATTCGCTTCTCGGCTCACCTTGACCATGAATTCTGTAAGAGGAATCATCACCGCAATCATTTACAACTGTCATCAACATCTTGACCGTCATGGTCGTCATCGTCATCGTCATCGTCATCAACAACATCGTCATGAACAACATCGTCATATTGTCATCTTTGTTATCTTTGTTATCATCGTCATCATCATCATCATCATCATCATCATCATCATCATCATCATCATCATCATCATCATCATCATCATCATCATCATCATCATCATCATCATCGTCATCATCATCATCATCATCATCATCATCATCATCATCATCATCATCATCATCATCATCATCATCATCATCATCATCATCATCATCATCATCATGGTTGTCATCATGCCATCATTGGAATCTGAATGTATATCCCAGCATCAGTTTGTCCTTTTGGAGTGGCTTTGACACGCACTGAGTTGACGAGTCACGTGGCCACACGGGGCACCGAAGCACCTTGTTGGCGAAGACGCTTGGCTGCAGCAGCAGGGCGATGTAAATTCCTTGTGCCAAAAGCGATGGTTTGTCTGATTTGACATTACATCCTTGGTGTGAAGTGAAAATTCATTGCAGTACCTGTATAGACAATTTGTTAAGACACGCCAAAACCATGCCACTGGAGTTCACACAGGTGCTTTGAACTTTCCTTTGCTTCAGATCTTGCCGTCAAGTTTCCCCACGGACACCGGGCTCAAGACCAATCCAGATACGCTGCCCTCCACATAGCCTTCGCTGCAAGAGGGCCAATCATGATTCAAAAGACCATGACACGTTGGGGTGTCTGCCCTTCTTGTTAAATTTTTAACATCGATCCTATCTGAAAAATCTATCTGTCTAAAGCATGCTGTCGGTGGTGAGTACACACGGTGTTTATTGTGTTGTTAATTATATGGCTCATGCGGATGATGCTCTTCACTTCCTCACAGTCTCACTGCTTGACGAGCTCCAAACGCTTCGGGGAAGTCCCCAACTCCAGGTGTTCCATCTGAGGGCCCTGGCCAATCTCTGGCAAAACAGCATCTGTCGGCGGTTCTGGCAAAGCTTCTTGTCGGAGGATATCGTCGTCGAGACCTGGCATTCGGTACCAATGGCCAGTCTGATTCCTTGCAGACTGCTACTTGATCCCGTGGCCTTGCGATGAGAGAGGACGTTCAGTAACTGTTACACCGGTGGTGGTCATCAAGGTCGTGTCAGAGATTGATGTAAGTTTCCTGAAACAAAGAGGATATGCAAGCTTTCAAGATGAATGCTTTGGATTGCTTTGGTATCAACACACAATGCTTGCAATTGCGTGACAATTGACTGCAAAGCAGCAACAATCGACTATCTGAATGTGCATGGCATTAACTTGCAAAAAGCTAAGATGTCATTAGTGAAACGTGCACGGCAGCTTCACAAGATCTTGGCATCCACAGCATATTACAACATCATGCAGTCAAAGCTTCGAGGTGCTTCGATTGGCTCCTCTATTGGCACTTCGAGCGGTATTCCTTGGGAAGATGTCCAGCAAGGATGGTTGGCAAATCTCAGCATCAAACTCATCAAACCAATGGGAAAATTCAATGGGAAAACCCTGATGCACTCCACACTGCTCCAAGTCAAAGAACTCAAACAAAACACAACAACGATGATGATAATGATGATGCTATGTTCTTACAGCAGATTCTTGTGCAGAATCACCTCGCAGCTGTACAGCTAGGCCAAGTCACGAAAGGCTTGGAAGGCCAATGCTTGGGCCACTCATGACGGACTGGCATTCATCAGTTCAATCGGTTCAATCACAAGTAAGGAAACACGTTTTTTCCATAGTTTTCCCTCTGAATGTTCAAACTTTGCTGAAAATCCTCGGTTTTTTGTCTCAAAGCAAATGTCTGCGAAGTGCTCCGAGAGAAATTTGAAAGGCTTCTTTGATGTCATCCGTCTTTGTTTGCGTGCCACTGTTTCCCAAGTCCTGGCCTGATGATGAGATCCCAACTCATCCACGCTCTTGCTAGGATCTGGCAGCAGCACAATGGGATCTAGACGATAGAGATGACTGTGGATCAAGGGCACCATATCTTGCAGTTTCACTTCTGAATATGCTTCCTTCGTCACTGGCACTAGCTGACTTCTTAAAGTTGTGTGCTGTTGAAGGTGAGGTATTGAAGAATGGGGATCCCCCTGCATGAATTTTGGTTTTGTCGCTCCGTTAGCTGACCAGGTGTGCAAACGTAGACACAAATATGTATATGTACTATATGTATGTAACACTATATCTATAAACAGAATCCGTGGACACAACTACAAATACTAAAATCTTTGCCAGCGCAAAATGATGCCAACCCAGGTGCAGGGAAAGGAAGGAAAGGCTACAATGTAGCAGCAGCAGGATGTCAACCCATCTCTGGAGCTGACAGTGCAGAATGTAGACACTGTTTTTGTGTCAATCTCTGTATCGGTTTACCAGTTTGCAGATGATGTTTGTTTTGTTTCGCCGTGGTTTGCGCTTGCGCAAGGCACAAACATAGACGAATCAAAAAAAACAATTGCAGCCGCAATATCATGACGCGCGATCAACCCCCTAACACCACTGCAGCAGCAGCAGACGACGATGACGGCCGCCACCACCACCACCACCACAACAACAACAACAACAACAACAACAACAACATCATCACCACCACCATCATCATCATCATCATCATCATCAACATCATTATCAACAACAAGAGCCACATCAGCCACATCTGGCACTGCCAGTCAGAGCTAGACTTAAAATTTACTGTATCCCTCTATCATATCTCTATCTTCGGCTACATGTGTCTGCCTTCACAAACAGAACATAGTGCTCATCACCATGAAATGTTTTGCAAGCTTCAAGCAATGAACACGACAGATCATGATCACAAGTTCAATAAAAGGCAAGGCAGGTCATGAAGCAATCCCAATTCAACACGTGCAAGTTGAAAGAATTCCACAGGACCCAGCCTGAGGAGTGGGAGAGATGATGTGGCCCAGTAAGTGCTAAAGCGTGACTCTCTGTGTAAGGCATGTCCAACTCCTGCAGGGACTGTGAGCAAAGCATTGAAATTAGTCATTTGGATGTTTGCCATAAAGAACAATGGATCAGTCAGAATGCTAAGCCATCCTCGGGGTTGCACAGGATCCCTTCACCAGTGTAGGTAGTGCCTACCAGTACCATCGTTCCATTCCTGGTTGCCGCTTGGAGCGATCTCTACACCTAGTGACCTAGTGACAGTAATGAATACTATGCATTCCTGTTTCTATGTATTCAATGTGTGTACAAAAATATATGCATACAATGTACCATACATATGATATGGCTTCAATACATGCATACAAAAAACAACAGTCATTTCAGTTCCCTGTTTGAGCTGGCGCTTCTTCGTTGGACAAATCCTTCCGTGGCTTCTGCCACACAATTCGGAATCTAGTCTTCCACAGGACGATGTGGCCTTTCTCAATAAAATCCACAAACATTCCAGGAAATCATGGACTCGTTGGGGATGTGACTTCACAAAATTTCCGTCTGAGTCGAGATGCAACTCTGGTACTTCCTGTTGGATGGAGGCCTTACAGGCACAGACTGAGTTGAATTCAGGAGGGAAAGCAGTCCGCAAAGCAGTCTGTTTGCAAAGTATTAGGCACTGCAGCCTCAAACCCAAGCTTTCCTTCTAGGTAGATGCATCTGAGAAATTGGAATCTGCCTCTGAGAAGCCATTCTATCCCACCCCACTGCAGGAAGCACCTCCTTGACTACTTGATCCACCCAGGCAGCATTGGCTGCCTCTGGCACTGCATTCTCTGCACGTTGGCGAAGCGCCAAGGGTAACACCTCATCTAAGTGTGCAACGCTGGTGTTCATTAATCGAAAGTGTAGTGTAAAGCTGAAAGAACAGGGAAGGATCAAGCGACTAAAAGCTAAAATCTCAATGACCAGCAAACCATATTTGCATGTTTGCCCTTGGTGAAGCACACAACGAGAACCATGAGGCGTCGCATGAGATAAAAGAACATCCACGTATGAAGTCTGGGCCAGATTGAAATCTTAGGAACCTCCTGGTCTTCTTTCTCTTTCCGCAGGCCCAAAGCTCCTAGGGCACCATTTTGCAATCACTTGAATTACGGCCAAGTGCGAATCAACACGGTTGGAAGGCTCAGTGTGAGAGGCATTCTGCTTCCTGAAACTCCTAAGAATAGGAATCTTCGTCTTCCAAGCACAAGTACTAGAGTACATGGAAATATACGAGACATAGATTGTTGAGACCTGCCAACCCAATCTCACCGAAGCATGTTATTACATGTTATTACGCGATCACAAAACACAAAGTATTTCAGTGCCAAGGCACTTGGCTCAACACGTCCATAAGTCTTGGATTCAATACCAAGGCCATTGACCATGAGGTCTTTCTGTGGTTCCTTGAGACACTTGAAACTGACAGAAACGGAGAGAAAAGAACACTCCAAACGAAACAAGAAAACACCAACCTCAACTGCTTCAACTTAGCGGTGAAAACACACAACTGCATAGTGGCAACGGCAACTTTAGTCAAATCAACAGATCTTTGCTGACTGTTCCACTGCATATCCGAAGCCAAGCCACAATGAACGTGTCGTTAGCCACAACCACAGCCTGTGGGAAACTGTTGTTCACTCAGAGCCCGGTATGAATCGTGTTTGAACTGCTATATAATATACATATTATGTATATATATATATATATATCATATGTACGTATAAAGAATCGATATCAATCCAAGGAAGTTTAGTCGTGATACTTCCAGTTTACAGAGTATGAGAAATCACTGAAGAGAAGAGAAATAAAGAAACGAAAAGGAAAGATCCGAAAAGACACGATCAGAAAAGTAAAGACCGGAAAAGCAAATAAATGAGAAGCAAAGAAAGGGGAGAACAACAACAACAACAACAACAAAGAAGAAGGAGAGAAGCCATAGTCGTGCTGCATATAAAACAATGACTTATCAAGTTTCCAGGTGTCATCAGTCGGCATCGGTCGCCCGCCTTAGAGCTATGGAAAAGCGGCTCGATGGCTTCACGAAAGACACCCAGCTTGTTCAGCAGCATCGCGCAACAAATTATTGCAAAGGGCACGGACAGTAGCCCGCCTGACATGCACCAAAGAATCAAACAGTTCAAAAAGATAGTAAGCCAACCAAAGCCAGCTTGTAACTAGGAAGGAGCTGCCGCTCTTATATAGAGATCCGAGATCCATTCAAAATTCAAACAGTTCTTTGGCCGATTTAGTTGACAGCTCCCAGCACCCGCCTATAAGGCCCCAAGGTGGTGGCTCAGGAGGTCTTTCCACGGAGTCTTCAAGGATGTCTTCCAAGCTGGGCTCTCTGGTGGTCCTGGCGACCAGCGGTGCCAGCAACTGCACTTCTCTGGACCTGCCCCCAAAACCCCACCTGAGACCCTCAGTGATGAGGGGCTCCTTATCCACAACGGCTGGGCAACCTGTGGTGTCACTGTGATCACTGTCACCAAATCATTACCAACTCTGGCAGCTGCTACAAAAATCCTTTAGCTTCAGCCTGCAACTTCATCATCAGGGTTGTTGCAGCCATCAGTGTAGCAATTTTTCAAGACCTGTCCAGGACAGTGATGGGGAGCCACACGGGTTGGAGGAACAGAGGAGGAACTTGTCAATACAATCACCAATCCAATATCTATGTATATACACATGTCTTCGTACACTTCTATGATTTCTAATAACATTAATATACATTAACCTTATGAATGTTCTCCTGCAAACACACGTACCAGCCTGGTTCCTTTAGAATAGCTTCACAAAAAAAATCATCCCACCTGCTGGTTGGAGATTCGAGTGAATGCGCTGGTACTCAAGTTTCTTGCCAACTCCTTGGATGTCCATCATGTGAATCAGAGACCATCTGACCATCAAATCGAAGAATGAGGGTAGCAAGTCACCTGAACAAGGCATGTTCACTTTTACTTTGAAAATCCTCCAAGATGGTGAAAATCCACCAGGATGATGCAAGGAACAGCAACGAAGCAAAATTCTGGGATCCAAAATCTGAAAGGAAATCTGTCACAGGAGATCACAGGAGATCATGAGAACAACATCCAGCAATCGGTCAAGTTTCTGCCAAGAGAGTATCACACGTACCCTGTGCTGCACCCATGAAACGGCACTCCGCTTGACCCTGTGGGTTCAGAAACAAAAAGCTGCAACAGACCTCAGCACAAATGCATCTGAAACCCTGAAACCATTAGTCATACAGTGATACAATGCCGAACGCTTCCGAATCCTACCATTCTGGAGCTCAGCTACAGCGAAGGGCCGGCCATCCAGACTCTTCCGGTTCTTGCAGAAGTTCCACTCAAAGCGACCATCCTTCAGACTGCAACAACTTTTTCGCTCAGAATTCACAAGGAAGTCGGGTTGTGTGTCCCAGGCCTGGCACTGTGTCAGCACATCCGTCACACCGGTCGCGGCAAAGGGCCCTTCAAAGCATTCATAGCCCTGGTTGGAGGACTCCTCACAGAGAAAGTTTGGTATTCTTGCGAAGGGCTGACTTGGCAGATGACAAACAACTATCATTATTGAAGTGAAGGATCTCAGTCTGTCCATCTATCCATTGACTTCAACATCCAATCTCCAATTAGGCAAACACATCCTGTACAGGGCATACACGCTGGTCTGTGAAGAAGCCCGTGAAGGGATTGATGATGAACTCCTGGAACGCACGCAAAGCACCAGGATCCCGTTCAGGAAACCCGAAGTCTATGCTACAACAAACAGCGATCTCCAAACTGCACAGAATCAATTGGCCACTGAGAAGCGTCTCTCATTCAAAAGGCCCACAGACTTTCTTGGGGCTACACATTCTGTCATCAACTGCACTGATCTCATAGATGTATACCTTGGCATCAAGTTGCTTCAAGTTCTTCCAGTCCTCTGTGATCATATTGCAGTTGCTGGTGGAGCACTCAGACATCATAGTACCTGATCATTGACTGAAAGGCTGGAGGAGCCCGCAAATTCCAGTTTGCAGGAGCCACAAGTTCGTGGCAGTTTGTGGCTATACGTTCAAGAGAGGACTAGTCCCAGAGCCAACGTCTCTTCAATTTATGACAGATTCGCAACTCGTGTTAGCCCCCATGCCCATGATACTTCGTGCCATTCCTTCCAGACATTGAGAGCTCGTGAAGTCACTTGAAGTCTACAAAGTTGCTACACCTGAAATCTATTGGCAAAGACACAACTCTCACCTGCAAGTCCCAAGTCTCGCACGCCTGTTGGTCGTGGCCTTGGTCTTTGAGGATCATACACCGCAGCAGCATCCAGTGCGAGAGGCTCTAGCTGCAAACGATCCAAAATCACACCCAGTTTTCCTGGAGTCGAAACAAACAAAATGAAACTTGGATGCGGATTCAGTGGGGGTCTGCGGTCTTGCCTATGTTCCACTTTCGGATTCTAGAGTAATTTATGCATGAATGCAAACATACATGCTCAGCAGGTGTGCATTTTGCTCAAGAAGAGATTTTTGTGAATTGCTCTATTTCACAGGGGCGTGAGTTCCAATTTCGACATTTCAAAAGCTGAGATAGTGAAATTACGGCGTGACCTCAAGGTACTATCAAATAGACAATACATGTTTTGCTCAATGTGTAATCACAAACTCTATGCCTCAGTTGCCCCCTTCCCGAAACGCACAAACAGATGTGCTTTAAAAACTTTGGTTGTGCCAAGATTTCCCATGCCTTTTCGGCTCTCCAGGCCGGAAGGGCCCAATGCTTAACGGCCCCGGTCAGTGGGTTAGGTCACAAGACAGGTCACATGACGCGTTTATATATCACCCAATTTTGATGATGAGATTGATATATATATATATATATACATACACTTGTACTTGATCATAGCAAATGTTAATTGCAAGAATCGGTGCAAATGTACTCCTTTAGTAAGAGAAGACAAGGCAGAATGTCCTCGAAATTGAAAAAGTGGTACCATGAAAATGCAGTGTTAAATGCAGTGTTTCCTCAAGGCCAAAAAGGTTCGGCTTCTTTCCAAATTTCCAAATTGGACACCACCTGACCTAGCAAGCAGCTAGCATACCAGGCCTGAGCAATTGCTCGCAGTGCCAAAGGCCAAACAATCCTCTCCCCAGTAGTTGAGGCCAGTCACCTGGCATACAAAGTCGTGAGGGAAAACAAACCCAAATCGTCAAATCGTCAAATCCCTTCAAGACTTTTGCTAATGCTTGATGCCCCTCGGTGTCATGCGTTTGCTCTGCCTTGGCCACACAGCAAGTCAAGAAGGTGCATTCCTCCTGTGCGAAGTTTGGTTGCAGCTCCGGGCATGTCTACTGTCTTCATACCAGTACCCCTGAAACATGTAGTCTTGGACACACACGCACACATCTGCTTGTCAAAGGGCTGACTCAAGGAGGCTCTCAAATATATCCAGCAAAACTCAGAATTGCTATCAGCCGTCCTTGTCCCCAGACGGGCAATAGTCATCATCACCTTCTATGCAAAGCTCTCCTTACAAACAAGGAACACACAAAGTCTGGCTAGGGGGTCAAAGGCTTTCCGTTGTGTGGAGTATGCAAGGCAGCCCGGCATCATGTGGTAAACCATTTCAATCAATCCGACATCAATATCTTTCTTATCCGTTGAAAACATCTCAGCGGTTGGACTGGAGAAAAGTAGTAAGATCAGGTGATACTCCCAAAAAACCTGTCTGAGCCCTCCTGGAACTTGCCAAGAACCCAGATGCAGGCAAAAACGATGGGACTTCCAGGAGTCTGGGGGTCCCTTTCAGATGCAAGACAGGAAGGTCCCTCTCAGAACCGAGCATCCATTGGAGGTGGTAGCGCTACAGGTGGCACAATTCTTCCTCCTGGCATAGCAAAAGAGGCATAGCAAATGGAAGCCAACGGCTCTGAAGCCCATTTTCGTGTTTCAAGGCTCAGTTGTTCGTCAGTCTCTTGAACGACCCGGGACAAAGTGGCAGAAGCTATTGGTCAATATTGGTCACTCTCTGCATCATGGGGATATTCTGAATGCCAGGATTCAACGGGAGCCTGAAATTTCCGGGCGAACAGGACTGATGACAAGTGATGCTTGGGCGAGGAGTCGTCTCGAGCTTCACTGGAAACGTTGGGGAGCAGTCGTAGTTGTCATAGTTGTATACAGCACCTACACAGGTTCGTGATTGGTTGCATCAGAAAGAGCGGTAAAAAAAAAGGATTAAATTGCAAACTCCAGCATCCCGTCTTTTTTTGAGGTGTCACTTTGAGGAGCCAAAAGCTTAGCGCTTCATTGCTACAAATAGGTGGTGTGGCAGACCCGACCCGGACACCTTTGCGCCGAGTGACATTCGAGGGTTGATGTGCCTGCCTCCCCATTGTCGCAAACCCGATCTCCCAAGTTGGACTCAAGGCCGAGGAGGCAAGCTCCAGCGCAATCCCGGCTGACGCCCATACCGTTACCCCAAGAAAAGCGCCTTCAGGGTGCCGGAAGTGACGATTCAGTGATTGAAAATATTTGAAAATATGGTACTGCTATGTTGTTACTTAATGTATCGCTCACTATGTAATGTATTCTTGTGTCTGCAGCTTTCTTCTAGGAACCACTTTCAGACCCAAGCTACCAAGTAGGTTGACTGCAGCAAAAGCTAGAGCTGCTGGATTTTATGTTCTGATGGAGTCTACACCGGATGCATTGCCAAATAGCTTTTCCTCCCAAGGGTACCATGCTGTAATCTTTCTTATAATACACTCTCTACATCTCCCGAAATATGCACAATCGCTTGAAAATATTACTGCCATCTCATACTCTATCAATGGATATATTATATCTATGAAGGTACGAAGTTAATGAATCTTCCGCTATCCCAGATTCTGCCTCAGCTCGCAGTCATACTCCTGTGTGGTCATTCGTCCACCATTGTCTCTGGAGAGTGAGAGGAAGAAGCCTGATCAGCGAATCCATCAGTGACAGCTCAAATCCCTGAATTTTTCCACAACACTCAATTACTCCACTCAGCTCATCAATTGAGCCGAGTCACCAAGCGTGTCAAAGCCTGTGTAGGTCACCTATCCGAAGCAACATGAAATCGAACACTCCATCTGCAACCGCTGTAATACAGCATAGATTGGCTTGGAGATACTTGGCGAATGCCGTTGCTTCTCATGGAAAACTAAAGCTTTCAGGACATATTGACTCCTAAGATTCTTGGTCCAGCATCTGCGGATTCTTCTGATAGCAACGTCACACCCTTGTGGTGCCTTAATGCCAGGCGGACGCTGCACTGTCACTGACACGCCATCAGGTGGCTGCCAGAAAAATTCGATGCGAATCGGATGCAGGCCCGGAAGCACTTGGATCCTGGCCAACAAAAAAACTGGCTTCGGCTTATGCTTGACCCATCAGAAGCAAGAAACCAACCCCCAACCCCCAACCAACCAAGTTTGCAAACAAACCATCTACACAGGACACAATACAGCGAATAAAGCTGCCTTGCTTCTTTTCTCTGGGAACCTTCCTGCAGGCCATCGTTATCCACCATCACCTGAAGCGGAGAGATTGATCAGATGATCAGACACTGATGACATCTGATGACTCTGAGGGTCTCTTCCACCTTCAAAAAAATCTCGCCTGCTCTCCTTGTAAGCCGCGCCCGCCAAATGTCAAACGACCACCATCATCCGAGTCAATACCTTGGATGGTGGAGGATGGGACACCCCATCGCACCAGGTCCGTCCAGAGACCGCTTCTTGGCAGCTTGGTCTTTCAAAGAAACAAACTGCACTATTCTCAAAGACACGGAATATGTATTCTCCACCTCGAGTGATCAGAAAATAGCCTCGGCTTGGCGAAGCAAACAGTAATAGACGAGCTTGTTTGCTACTCTCCCTTCATTTGTTGGGTCATCAAACTGCTGTTTGACCAGCTGTATCTCCTTTTTTCATCCTTGGTGCCTCCAACTCGTGATCTGACTGCTACTGCTACTCTTCTCGTCCACTCTATGAGTCTCCGTGCTTTGGGGGGGTGGCATCAAACAGTCGTTCCAGGTCAAAAGGATTTGATTTCAACCTATTCACAGCATCCCTTGCATCTCATCCCTGCATCCAAGGGTCCTTGCCAACGTATATAAACCGGGTGGTTCAACTGTTCAATCTCGACACTGAAGGTGCCCTGAGTGGCAGCCACCAGTGAAGATAAGTGGCAAACAGTCAAAAATACATGACCTTCAAGGACCTCAAATGAAGTCACAAACCTCAATACACCTCCATCTAGCTCAGCTCTAACTCCACTTCAGCTCTCAGCACCAGACCTCTCCAGGTCCTGTGTTCTGGAAAGGGTCATGATCCCGGTAGAGCAGCTTCGCATTGGGATACGCTGAAGAAAAATCTCCCAAATGATTTGCAGGAGGAAGTGAGGTTGGATTGTCTTGGGATACATCAAAGACATCCTGCCAAGAACAGCAAACGCGCCGGTGCCGAATAGCAAACAGGCAAGAGTGTCTGTTCAAGGAGCTCCAATCGTCCTTCTTGGATAACCTTCCCTCTCTTGTGCACAAGCTTTTAAAGGACACGCCAAGAAAAACATCTGTTATATATCGTCATATTCATTTTATGAAGGCAGAGCGGCTGGACAGGCAAAGTATACGAATCAAAAGAAGGAGTTGTGACATTGTCCAGAGACTTTTGCGTGTATTCAATGGAACAACCCCCTTGCGGTTCCATCTCCTTAATCCACGTCTGCGATCGTGGGAAGCCAAGCTTTGAAGTTGGAACCGTAATCATTTGACCATCGGTGTCGGGCCCTGAATACCTGGGTTTCCCAGTGAAAAATCCGACATATCCCCGGCATGGGAGCTCTTTGGGTATGGGATCCTTGGGGGTGTAGGGCTGAACAAGATCGGGGCTTCCGCAGTGCCAAGGGCAATCAGACAACTGCAGAGAATCAGCAAACTGGTAAGCCTGGAAGCTACAGCAACCCGAAATGAAGCTACCCGAGATGAGGTTACACAGAAAGTCAAAGTCAACAGCTGGATTTATATCTTTAAAAATGAGGACTGAAATCATTAGTTTAGTTAAACCGAGCGTCATTGAAACTTCACCTGCTCCTTTTCACCGTTTTGGAAGATTTTTTGAAATGGCGTACCAGCCCTGAGACCTGGAAACCCTTCCTGTCGCAGCGACAGGATGCTTGAAGTAGAGATGTCCATCACCCCCGCGTTGGAAATACTCAATACGCATGGGGTGCATCCCAGCAGTGAGGAACCTCACGGAGTCTCGCGCTTTGCAAGTGAAATGTACTTCCAGCAGAGAGTTGAAACATGTTGAAATCATAGACATATCATCCAAATAGTTAGATCCTATCTCCGAAGACTTTCAATCTGGTGATCTAAATGCAAAGCACAAATTGTAGTCCAGTCTCAAACTCACTAGTGCGCAGCAGATTGGGCCCTTGCTCACATTGGAGCAGAAAAGTAAGCATAACCCCCTGTGCCCCACTTGCCCCTCCGCCCTTGCCTGGTGCTTTGTCGGACTATGGGTTCGCTAACGCAAGTGCCAGACAAACCTCCATCACCTGAAAGACACAGAAATCCACAAGAAACCTTTTTTAGCTTTTAGCTTGTTGTTTTAAAAAAGTGTTGCCTTTTCAAACTTCAATTTATTTCCAAGTTCTTTCAAGTCAACAATCTTTAGTTTCCAGCTCACCTTCCAGGTGCCACATGCTGAAAGGTTCGCAACCCCAATCCGTGACTCTGCAGTTCTCATAGATGCCTCCCAAAATTAAGCTGAAAAAGGTGTCTGCAGTGACATTTCCACCCGGAAGGGCTTTGCCAAGCTGAAACCTCTTTGGACGTTTCCAATGACAAACCCAAAACATCTGCTTTTAATGCTTACTTTCTGCTTTAATGATGAAGATGAGGCAAAAGCATCCATTTTGGGGTACCAAAAGTACCTTTCACAGTGGTGAGATTTCGAAGTACACGTCAGTGAAGTTCAAGAAATTTTCCCCCAGTTTCCTTCCAATCTTCTAGACTTTTTGAGTCCGAAGATACCACTGCAGAATTGGTAACGGGCCTTGTGAGCACTCGTCGCACTGGTTTCCATAGGATCCGTCATCCACTCGGTTCTTTCGCATGTCCTGCATTATCCAGTTCTCTACGTCATACCTGCAGATCAGCTGGGACAATAATGCAAATGCGTTCCCAAGGAGGGACGATTGTTGCCGGGGGAATCCAAACTTCCGACTAATTGACTAGCTGCAAAGCTCAATTTTCCTGTGCATGCTATACTGCATACATCTTGCAGCTTCGGCATTCTGTACTGCGCCTGGTCGCACAGCTTTGTCCCGGACATGCATCATGGCCCAAGATCATCCGAAAGCCGTCACCAGCATCTAAGTTGAAGGTGTAATCACCTGCGGAGAGAGCTCACGGAAACTTGTGAGGTGCGATGTGTGAAAGGAGCGTCAATAACCTTCCTGTGAGTAACGGGGTGATTGGGAACATTCTAAGATTACTTGTTACTTTCTCTAAATCGCCTGCCGGCCAGAAATCCCGAAGCCCATACAATAAGGAGGGCTGAACACAAGCCACCCACACTCGAAAAGCAGAGTTACACCGGGAGCAAGGAGTGATTCACAATGAACCCACTCTACAGGTTTCCAAACCCTCAACACGCATGGAACTTCCATCCACAGACCACACGGTGCGACACAGGGAAATCGCCTTGCAAGAAGACATAGAGAAAACCTGTGTAGCGAACAGCGAAGTTCTTCCTGAGCTCCTGTAGAGGCAGGCAGAAATTACTGCAAACAAATTCAACTGTCCAGCCCGAAAGTCAACAAAGTGCTGTTTGCATTGCAATCTGCAAGCGCATGGCATGGTAGTACATGGTAGAGCTGTTTGTAATGCCAATTGGAAGATTCAATCTACGGAGCAGGAATCAAATCAACCAGCAAGAGGAATGACTTGAATCATGGAGGAGTGCAAAATGCAAACTTGAGAGGAAATTCCCAACTGCTAAGCCTCTAAGCAAGTCTAAAACTGCAATGCTTCAAGAGCGCCTCTTGGCCTCTGCAATTATAGCGAAGACTCTCTCCCTCCAGGTCCTTTCGGAGCAGGCAGTCTGTCACAAATCTTGAGCTCGGCGAACTGGAAGAATCTTCACAAAACATCATAACAATCATAAATCCTCCATCAAAAAACCAGCTCCCTGAAGATGAAGCTCCACCTTTTCCCCCCAACAAAAAAAAAAGGTTTGGTCCATCTCATAGGCACAGCGGTCAATGTCGAAGGCATCCCGGCTGCCAAAGTCTATCCTGCCGTGCAGCGAGGGGGTTGATTCAGCAAAATCCTGTTTGTTTGGCTTCCCGATGTTCCAACAAGTAGATGCTAAAAAAGTTACACACTCGACATGTCCAAGGGCAGGGAACCAATGGCCCATCAGCAGGTTTGTGTTGTCTAATTATATTGTCAATTCTTGTTGGAAAAAGATGCAAAAAGCTGTCATTCCAGTCATTCCCCAAAGTAGTCTGGAACGAAGGGCCACAAGGCCTCAAGATCCGTCGCTGGATGTTGGCCAAACGGGTTCGCAGCACCTGCAAAGCTGCAAAGGAGAAAAGGCAGCAAGGGCAGAACAAAACGACCCTTTGAGAGGAGTAAAAGGAACTCCAGAGAAGGGAGGTGTGACATACACTCAGAACCTCCGAAAAATTTGCTGTTGCAGAGGGAGAGAGGAACAAATGACAAAGCCCAAGCTTTTCAAGCACAGTGCAGTGTCTAATGAACCTGTGTCGAGCCATTCACGGCATCACAACTGTCTGCCAGATCAAATGGTGCGAAGTACTCCGCCAAAAGCCCGGTGTTTTCGTAGAGGTCCTCCACATCAAAGGGTGCTGGCTTCCCTTCGTTGTATATCCATTCACATTATATTTTTTCCAATGAGTCAATCAAACGCAACGCATGGGAAACATTGGGAATACAAAACTATGCAAATTTCACCCAACAGCCTCAGTCCCATTCGATGTTTCTGAACTCCCAAGCTCCTGGCCAGCACCCTGCAGGACGCATAAGGCCAGGACAATCTGCCACATCCCATGCTGCAGCGTCAACACCGCAGGAAGCAACACATGTAAACCATGGCCACCCTTGCGTCTTGATAGGGCTACGTGTTGGAAGGCTGATCTGAATTTCGAGGTATGTGTGTCTTTCTGGACACAACGGCGTGCAGAATCTGGGAGCCGACACATCCTTTGTCTTCTAGTCCGGGGGACATGTTGACGTGGAAATAAACAACAAAATCTTGTAGAGCGCTGAGTTATATTTTAGATTGACTCGAGCCGACGGTTTCAGGGAATGCTCCTCATGGCTCTGCGTCCAGACCGATGCTTACAACTCACAGTGTGATCTTGTAATCAAGCGCGCATGGAAAAGCAATCTGAGACTATTGTAAAATACTTGGCTACATTTAGTTCCACAAAACACCCCTTCACCACATGGCTCCTCCATGATCCAGCTTTGGTCTGAAACCTCTGATGCCGGGTCAACAACCTCAGCCACTTCGGCCTCGTGGGCTTCCGCAGTCGCATCCGCCGCGGGGTCTGCATCCTGTGGGCACTGCCAGAGTTAGCAATTGATATAAATGATATGGGAACGATAGATGATAGATGGCCATTTGGATACACTATACTTTATTTATCTTCATACTTCTTGGTTTACTTCTATACTATATAGCGCCTCAACTTGCTTTTTTTCAATGCCTCCTGCTACAGGATTCATTTTAGAGCAGGCTGAAGCTACACATCTGTCCTGCAGCACATCTTCCTCTTCCTGCCATCATCAAAGCATGGCAGCATTACTATGAAAGAATATGTAACACCTGGCCTTTCTATGTTTACACACATGTGTTTAGCACCCGCCACTAGCGAGCCAAACCTGAATAGCCCGCCTCAGTCATGAGGCTTGTAAAGGCTTCTCTCGCCTGATGAGGGGGGCTGGGCTTGCGATTCCAAAACCACTTCCCGGACGGTTCAGCCGAAGATCTTCACTCCAGCCTTCGCTGCAGCCATGCCCGAGGCAACTGCACCTGCATGCTTTGCCACCAGGAAAAGGGGCCAATTTGCAAAGTTTCACATCGTGGGGCCTGCTGAGGAGGCAGACGCCAGCAAGTCACCCCATGCACCACGTGGCTGTGCTGAGGCATCAGCTTGGGCCACCTGCATCTGGCTGATGAATTGGTGGAAGATGCGATCCGAAGAAAAATGTCTATTGGACAAGTAAGAGGGCAATGCCCTAGCATCATTTTGGATATGTCCACAGATACACCAAGTACACGTGCTTGGTGTGGTGGGGTGGTGCAGTGCAAACATGTGATGGAACAAGGTGTGTGCAGTCTATCAATTGAAGTATCAAAATCAAAATGGTCAAAGAAGCTGATGCCTCGTTTCAAGGATTCAAATCATCCTTCTTGTCCCCAAAAAAGAAATATACTCAAGCAAAACAGGAAAGCAAGCTCCAATCACTTCCATCTTTCGGTTCAGGCCATCGAAACCCGCCATAGTCCAGACCTCCGAGCTTAGAGGCTCCTCAGAGGTGCCTTCCTGGGTCAAGGAGTCAAGGATCCAACTGCATGTACTATGTCTATGTATCTATGAGTCCTCTTTTTGGAGCCTAGCAACTAATATTGCGCTCTCAGCTGGAAATTATGTTGGTTATGCGGTTGGACCCCCTGGCAGCTGACTGGCTTTTGCACTCTGAGTGCGCCTTCGAACCATCAATCTCATCCAAAATGTTCCCGATCTGAAGGATGAAGTGCGGATGGCTCTTAGAAGTCAATAGCTTTGGATGGTGGAAGAAGTTGGCTAAGCTCTTCATGAAGATTTGCATCAATCTCGCAAAACATTGAAATACGAAGCTATTAAGGTGGCATGACACCCTGAGGGGTAGCATTTGAAAAAAGAAAACTCTAGAGTCTCCCAAGGTGAAAGGCACAGCAACGAGGTTCATCAAGCCAAGCGCCTTGTTGAGGTAGGAAAACATCTCAAGCAGCAAAGATATGTACAAAGTGCTGGGTGCTCAAGTCGGCAGAGCTGCAGTATTCACATCAGCTGTCTGTATGTTGCTGAGCATATGTCCGAATGGAACAGCTCAGTACAAGGTGTTTTGAGTGTACAAGGTGTTTTATAGTTTTGATGGTGGATATGGTTATGGCACTGACGGAAAGTTCCAGGAAAAGATCGGTGGCTCTCCGGTTTGAGCCTCACAGCTCTGCCATTCGACACACATTGCATGCCGTTTGCGCCAATGGCCCTGCCAACAGCCCTACCAACGGCCCTTCCAACCCCATGATACACATTTTGCATTGCACAGTCCAAATAGCTAGCTTTGAATAGCCCGTCATGGGTCTGTTCCCATCTCGGATTCAGATGATGGATGTGAAGGAAATGTATTCGTTAAGTGAGTGTGATATCGGCACCATTCCATTGCACGGCTCGCGCCATTGCGCGCAAGGGTCCAAACCACATCCAATAGACAGCAATAAAACAACACCGGTCATCACACCTCACTAGTCTTGCATGAGCTACAACAAAAACGCTATCTCATGATCCGCATCTCGTTGCACCTTTGGTGACTCTTCCTTTTTGGGCTTTTCTTTGAGGCGTTCTCAGAAACACCTATATACGTGTAAAGGCAGGTGTAGCGGACATTGCCACAGCACCTCCCCCAAACCACTGCCTGCCACGGTCAGAAAAAAAATATGACTTTCTTCGAAGTCAAAGACCATTGATTGAAATCCTGTGCCACAAGACGACAGTTTGCTAAGTTGTTGAATCGTGAGCAGAAAGTCTCAGACATGACGCAGAACATCATTTTTTGTCCCCATGTAAGGGATAGTGGTTGAAAATCTATGGGGTGGGCAGGGAGTAATTCACGGTGAATGTGGAAGAAGCTGGGAAAGATGGAATGCAACCAAGAAAGCATTTCAGTTTCAATATGAGATGAGAAGGTTTGCATAAAGTACTTCGGCCAACACGTCCTCATCAGAAATCTATTTATCAAACTTCAACAGTTCCTCCATAAATGCCTCCACCCGTCCTTGCTAGGCAGTGGGCTCGTGCATCAACTCATTCATTGTGTTCAATGGTTTCTGACAGTCCTGGGCCGGCGGAGCAGTGGTGCAGTGGATCGATCATCCAAATATCCATGGTTCACACTGAGGTCCGCATCTTCCTGGAGGTTTTCAGATAGAGGCTAATGTCTAGTGCCTTCTTGTGGCACTGCTCAAGAAGGATGAGTTTCTTAAACAAAGTCCATCTTTCGTCCTTAAATCATCCTAAAGGAGCTAGACTTGTGGCCAGGCATCTGATATAGTGGCCATGCCTGCTGCAGGACCATTGCTCAGAGCAGCCACCAGATTCTTGGATGAGCGTTGCTCAATCAAACTGACATCTGTAGCACTAAGCAGTAGACAATGAAGAGAAAACATCCTAGTAAATTGATGAGTTGCAACCAGTTTTGAGCTTCGACACATGTGAATAGATGTCCAGTGGCATCTAGAAATCCATACAGGTGAAGTGTCTACATGCAGTCATGACACCTCACACACAACTTGAAGCTCACAAATGATCCTCAAGTACTTAATTCTACTTGTACTGGTCAGACATGACCAAACGTGGCAGGAACCAACTGCGACAAGCTGCCGAAATGTCCGCAGAGCAAAGGGCCTCACGTGGACAAAAGCATTGTCTTCAATAGCGACGTCAGAAGCCAATACCGATACACTGAGAGTGAAAGCGAACCAAGAAAAAATCATTTGCATAGTTCTAGAAGCTTGTGAAGAGCCCTGCCTTGCCATTTCCACGCTTTACACAGTCGGATGCAGCCATAGACCTTATCAAAATACATGGGAGCACCCCAGAACTGTGTACCTGTCTCGGGGAGCTTCAGTGAACAAGTAAACAACTCCAATCAATGCTGCTCCAGGAGCAAAAAACGTGAGATCCATCCGAAGGAAGAGATGACCTCCATAATGTCAATAGCACAGTTCCTGCGCTTTGTCCGCCTTCCACTTCTAGAAGTGCTTGACTCATTTGCAGGGTCGATGATTTAGAAAACATGTTCAAAAGAAAGGTCTATGCAAAGCCCCATGTTGAAAATTGGTTTGGGAAAAACGACACAGATTTGAATCTTCCCAGCTCTCCTGGGATTGACGCATGCTCTGGCAGCTGATCGGAGTTGCAAGATGGCTCGCACAACAAAAGATGCCTTAGAAGTGTTCGCCAAAATGATCAGTTGTGTGCATGAAATTACTCTCTTTTCTCTTTTCTTTTATGTATCTGTATATTTACATTTACATTTCTATACCATATCCTCAATCGTGGAGCGCTATTGTGGACTCTATCTTTCACCATACCTAAAAATTGATGCACATGCGTGATACTGATACTCTTCTTCGCTGCCTACGGCACTCGTCTAGAAACACATGTTGGTCCTGATGTGCAAGACTCTAGTGACAAATTTTTGATTGGCAACAAATGTCGTATACTGTCCTGTCATCATCCCGTTTATTCCATTTCCATTCGAGAGGCAGCATTGGTGGTGTCGAAAACGCACTGTGCAATATCGAAGTTCCGATTTCTTCGAGCCTCCACCAAAGATTTCAACCGGATTGAGCTTTCCCTAGAGCCACTTCGACATCTAAAATGCGATGTCTTATACCGTTGGGTACACATAAATTCATGTGTCTACATTGCATCTGCCATCTGCTGCATGCAACAGAGGCGCAAAATTCTTGAATGCAAAATCTGTCTTGAAAACTCAAGTGCTTTGATGTGCAACGTGGCCTATGGCATCAATGAATCAACACTGATATCTTCAGCC
Organism: Breviolum minutum Mf 1.05b.01; assembly: GCA_000507305.1. Lineage (NCBI taxonomy): Eukaryota > Dinophyceae > Suessiales > Symbiodiniaceae > Breviolum > Breviolum minutum. The sequence goes on from DF239240.1 coordinate 237,301, forward strand.
ACTGGCCCTCAATATGCAACTCCACTTCTTCCACTTACGACCTGCCTCTCGGATGTATTTAATCTTCTCAATGGCTTGGCCAGTTGGAGGAGCACCAGGGACAACAAAGGCTTCCCAACCTGTGGCTGCCGGCCCCAGCACTGACGGCTGCGTGTGGAAAGATCTACCAGAGGTCGATTGATGAATGGATCCTGTTCCTTCCACTTCGATTGTTTCCTTCTCAGAGTGTCACATACCAGCTGCCACAACAACCTATATTTATATACTATAGAGTGACATGTTCTGGCAGATGTGCCATGTCCCTTGCATCAACGGACAAAGACCCTGCCCAATCCCCTTCCAACCAACCTGGAACCGCAGTCAGGTTGAACCAGTCTCTACCAATGCGACAGTTCTGGCGCGGCCGGCAGCTTCACTCAACAAGACAACATAACCGGGTTTCCCAGGCCCTGAGCGGAGCCCATCACCTGCTCAATTCCTGCACCAGCATTCGCAATCTCACCAAAGTCCGCAGTGAGAGCAGTCCAGTCGGCCCCGCACAACGCATTGGAGTTCATAGCGTCAGCGCAGGCAGAAGCCGCAAGGCTCAGGTATGAGGCCAACCAGAACCTCGCAGGATGAAAGCATTCATCTTTGGATTCTCAAAGATCTAATCTATGCATGTGTTTTTTATCTCGCTTGTCTGGTTACCAGGATGTTAGTGCTTGAAGAGGATCACATTGACAGTACAGGTAAGAGTATCTGTGTAAATACATACATATATGAGCAATAGATGCATGATATATGCATGTAGACATACATAAAGCAAGAATCTGTATTGTATACATATATTATATATGCTCGATCGTCATATAAGTATGTCGTCGGGTTTCAGGTAGGGCTCAATCTGCACTGACAACTTGGCACATTTGAAGCCAGGTCACATGGAGCTGATAAAGCCCGAAACGCTGATTGCACAGCCCACTGGCGAATTGTCCGGGCACTGGAAACTATCGTATTTGATGGCCTGCAGCAATCATGACATAGATGGCAATGTATGGTTGAAAAAGTTTGGCCTCCTACCACGTGAAACAACAGTACCGAGTCGCCTTGTAGAGGAAAACCACACCAGTCCCAAGGTATGATGTTGCTTGCACCACGTCAATGACGCATTCTGTGCGCATCTTGGATCATGCAGCTGGCAGCACCACTGTCAAGCATTGGTTGCTACATCTGAATCTCAATCACAGGTCTAGACTCTAGACTAGAATAGAATCAAGATGACTCCAAAAAAAATGAAGGAGTCAGAGTCAACATCTTTCAACAAAGGAAATCATGCCTTTCAATCCAAGAGGCCCAGGGCATTTCAGGAGGTTGAGATCCATAGAAAAGATCTTGAAGCTCTCGTTTGGATGTTTCCAAACCTCTCAGCAAACAGGCAGGATGGCAGGATACATGCCAAAAAAAACATTTTCTCATGTCACTTGTCTTCAAAAACACCTCAAACAGGCACAAGAAATCTTCTGAATCTTTCAATGATTTGGACTTGGAGACGAAGTTCGTCAAATTCAAATCCAAGGTTGCTGACACCTGTCCTGCCATCAAGCTACTTTGAGCCCTTTGAATGACATCATCGATTCCAGGAATTTCTTCCCAGTCTTGTGCGGCAGTCGCCGTGATGTCCATCCTCTGGAAGTCAACATTGATCGATACTACAGGACAGAATAGCCAAACCTCCCCTAGCCCAGACTCTGGATCTCAACGAAAGAATCAAGGAAACCTAATCATATCATGGGTTCTTCTGCAATTACTTCAAGTGACACAACGAAAATGCTTTTTTCGGCTCATGCAAAATCTGCCACACTGCTGGATCGTCCTGGATAACTTGCTAGTGCTATTCACCCATAAAGCAACCATCATAAGGACTCCAAAGCCGCCAAGGAGAAATGCTGAGCGAAACCGCCACCTGCAGACCTATCGATGTTCGAAGACTCTGCAGTTCAAACGCAAAGTACATATGACAGATGTTTTCACGTGTATATGTGTAGTTCATGTCCAAAAATCTACATATCTATGGAGAAGGAGAGCAAGAGAGGGAGAGAGAGACAGATAGAAAGGAAAAACAAAAATACGAGCGATCAAACAAGTACAGTAGCCGGCAAAACCCGCAAGATTAAACACCTCAGAAGGGTCCAGCACTTCCTCGCTGGGATCACTCTGCGGGAGCAGCATGAGCATGGCATCCGATGGCGCATACCGAAAAACGCAAAATCTCAGTGAAAAGGCCTGCTCAAACTCTATTACGATCCTGAAAATGCCGAAGCACTGCATGTTGATACAATAAGCCTGCCCACTGCCTTACCATGTCTGAAAGCAGCACGACGCGTCAACGCGTGCAAATGTCATGAAATGTCAAAATTCAAAATCCATGTCCTGCGCAAATGAGCCGTAACAGCGACTGCAAGTGAACAGTGTTGTGCACGACAACCTCCTAAGGTGACGAAAAAATTGGAGCAAAGTTTCCAAATCCACACAATAACACAATATGTTTGGAAGGGGATCTGTTGCCACATTTCTGGCAGGAAGGCATGTACATACATGCATACATAAATTCATTCTGTGAATCTGCCATGTCAGGGCGAACTATTGCTTCAAATAGAGTGTGAAGGCAACTCAATGTTTCGAACGCAAGCAAAGTAAGCCAATTTTGGCAAAATCACTGGGTTAAAGGAATAGAACTGAAGTCAGGACTTAAGATTGCAGGGATCATTCAAATTCTCCGTGGGTTCACATGACACCAGTTGCTTTTGTCTCAGCTCTTCATGATATCCCCGAGTACGCTTCGCGACTTCTTCACGCGCATCACCTGCATCAGGAATTGATGGCTTCTCTCCATGAGGCTAAGATTCCAACTTTTCCATGAGCAATGGACAGAGAGTATGATGGGGAGGCCGGTGCGGGTCCAATCACTACATGTCTTCACTAAAAATACAAATTGTCACAGAAGCATGATAAATTACTTGGATCAAGTGAATCACTTCGATCTGCCTAAATCCGCCTCATGTAAATGCCACATGCCAACGTTGAGGCAAGACTGCAGACCTGCAAAATGAAGCAAACATGTTTCGGGGCGGAACCAGTGACATCTGGCCATGACATGACAGAATGACAGGCAACTCATGGCAACTTCGGAATCTGGGCACGACTTGGAAATCGGACCACATTTTCACGCAACTTCATAGGGATGTTGCAAGTTGTTCGGAATGATATTTAGCTCAGCTACGGTTGCTGCGCTTGCATACCTGGCGGGCCAGGTGGAATGCGAGCACCAGGTGCTGCTTGCGGAACTTGAAGACCAGGTGGTGCTGATTGTGGAACCTGAAGACCGGGAGGGTGTGCTTGCCGAACTTGAATACCAGGTGGTGCTGATTGTGGAACCTGAAGACCGGGAGGGTGTGCTTGCCGAACTTGAATACCAGGAGGTTGTGCTTGCACTTGAAGACCAGGTGGTACTGATTGTGGAACATCAAGACCGGGAGGGTGTGCTTGCGGAACTTGAATACCGGGAGGTTGTGCTTGCACTTGAAGACCAGGTGGTACTGATTGTGGAATCGCTGTGGTGTTTGGCAGACCCTGCGGTTTCATGCCCATGCCACACCCCTGCGAAGGCACTCCACATGCACCATAGGCTTCCATGTCTCGCAGCCAACGGTCTTCATCACGAAATGCATGGTTTTCATTAATTACATTTACTGCCAAGATACCAGTCACCATGTGGACAAACCAAAAGAAGAACCAAGACAAGATCCAAGGTGTCCGAGATGTTTGTTTCCCCAGAATCAATGATGTAGCAAAGGCTGTATCAATAGATCTGACGGGGAACATAAAGATGCCAAGGAAGAGGGTGAGGAGAAAACCACGGAGAATGATTTGACCCTGCATTCTCAGGGACAAGGCCTTGATCTCATCATCTCTCACTGAACCAAGAAGGTGAAGCGGACCACCTATAGCTGCATTCCACTGAGTCAGCCATGGCATCTGCTGAGCAACGCTTGTCTTGCGTACGAAGATGGTGGACAAGCTGCAAAAGACAACCACTGCAATGCCGAAGAGCAGGAAGAAAACACCAGTGACCATGAGAGGAGCTGCTAGGCCTTTGGCCGAGCGTACCGCATGGTAACCCACCGTACTCCACACATCGGGAGCATAATTTTCGGCAGCCCATCCTAAGTCGGCTATTAGGTCTTTGCTCTCATAGTCGTGTGGTCGCCTGGGATCAACGGCATGGGCGATGGAATCAATCGCAAATATCGCTTCCTTCAGCGTGAAGTCACGAAGCCCAGTAATCCTACCACCTGCTTCATGAAGGAACAACGATGTGAGGATTCCGACAGCCGCACATTCCACAAGGAGAATGTCAATGGCAAAGTGGACCCAAATTGACCCCTTGTTGATGAGGGATTTCAAGCGCCTCCTCTCCTGGACCGCTTTGGCCAATGGCAACATGGAAGCAACCAACAAAATGAAGCCCAGGAGGAAATCCATTTGCCAATTCCTCCAGGATGTGATCACAACAGCCTTGCTGGGCTGGTTACTCTTGTCGTTCAAGCCGACGGCTAAAGGGATTGCTTGTCTCACAGTTTGTTTCCACGCAAAGGTCAATCCATAGGCTGCACCTATGTGCAACTTCCAAATGAGGCGCTGCACACTTCGCTTCAAGTCCTTGCTGTCCTCCCCTGTCTTTATGAGCAGCTGGTAGATCTGCTGGTTGAAGGGCTTCGCGGGCCCATCGGGCGGATCCACAACACATGTCTCGTATGCACAGATTCCGGGCGTTCCAGTGGTATTTGGTTGCAAGCGCCAAGTGGATGCACTGCAATGCCCACTCTTCCATATGGCTTCTTCGGCAGCCCACACTTCTTGTGAAAGGCTCATGTTCGAGTGCCACGGATATCCGGGTCCCTCACGGAGCTGATCAAGTAGTCCCATCTGGTTCAGTTCTTCGCCGGACTGACAGCCCAGTCCAAAGCCGAAGGGAAGGTCGAAGCGGCAAATCCGCTTTTGATCTGCGAGAGATTCCGTGAGCTTGCATGTCCCTGTTGTGTTGCCTTCTAAGATATATATATCTACTCAAGATGGCAGCGTGTTGACAGACTGGCGCTTCAATGACGCTACGACTGGCCAAGTAGAATGACACCATTGAGAGCGGAATGCCTCTTCCCAAGGCCTGTCTCACTTGAAGTCTTTTCCAGGCTTTCGTAGGTTTTCCTGAACAAATTTTTTTACCATCACGATGTAGCAAGAACAACATATCTCCATCCACAGTCGCTGCTTTTGCGAGAGCAAACTCCTCTCTGGCCTTTTCATCAAAGTATCCTTGTAAATTAGTGAGGATCAAACCCAACAGCAAAATCACGGCTGGAGCCACGATCACCACATCCTTTGGAGCACCAAACATGAGGATTGAGTTCTTCAGCAATGACCACCATGAAGTCAACCAAGAGCCCACAAACAAAGCTGTCTGCAGCGTAGGGATTGGCTTTGGCGAGTCTGGCTCCGACATGGAAAATGATAGATCTATATTACGTATATGGACTTGCTTGCGAGCTTTGAGGTTAAAGCTAAGCTGCCACAGAGATGTTTGCTGCCATAGAAATGCACAGAAACTTGGAGAAATTCAAAAAAATCCACGCAAATGCATGCACATATGGAACAGTGTGGTGTCGAAGAAGGGTGATCGGGGTGCCTTCAGAGTGCTGGTAGCCATTTCTCAAGCTGTCAAGCTGAAGCCTCTATGCAGCCTGAAATGCGAATCAAAACTCACTAAAAACTGAAAACTGACACAAACTCAAGTGTCTGACAAATTCTCAAACATTGCAGCTTCTCGATGGTTCTGTCGCCATGCAAGCTTTCATGCGAATCCAAATGAATCTTCAATCTGAGATCTTCACACGTTTCATCAAGAAAATTGAAGAAATAGATTCTCAAGCCCTTCGAGCACGAACCTCATGTAGTGCACCATTGTGGGTGTTCTACCCCGGTCAATTGGCAGTCATGAGAGATTTGTAGCAGCACCCATCTCAACCTCCCCAAAACCAAAAAATAAACTCAAACCTGAATCAAACTCTTGCCGACTTAGAAGATCTGATCATCTGATCCTCTCCACCTTGAAACATTTCCAGGCCCATTTCCACTCCAAGACTCACACCCATGCCATATCTCGTTCAAGTTGTGAGCAACGGTCCTCTCTGCTGAGTCTTTTCATCCAAGGATGAATCCTTTGACTTCCGAACCTAATTCACCTTTGAAAATCTCCGACATCCCACAACTCGTGTCCCTGGTGATTTCTCTTGGAAGCCACCACACTTGGATCACACTTGGATCACCGAAATTTCCAACACTTTGAAAAAACGTTCAAAAAATACAACAAAGAAACACCTGAGTGGCCATGAAATTCTTATGACAAAAGACCCTTGAAAATCTTGCAACACAAGAAGCACCTGAATGCACCATCAGTGCTTGAAGCCGCTAGCCGCGAATGTAGCCATTTTCCACGAATCATAATCCACGAAGCTGAATTGAGCGTATTTTGGGGAAAGTTCCCTTACTAAAAGCAATTTCATACGTCCCAGAAGTTTTGTCTGCATGTCGTACGATTAGACACTCGAGATCCATCTCTGTCATACACGAAGTCGTCCTCCACTTCGTTGTGTGGAGCCGCCATCGGAGGCTGAAGTGCTTACACCTGTTATGGGACATGAAGAACATGAGGAAGTAAGAAGAAGATAGAAGAAGATGATGAAAAAGCTCCAAGGACAAAACGGAAGCAACTTCGCAACTTTCCTGCTCCATGGGGTGAGTTTGGAGCTCTTTTCACTCAATCTTTCGCAACTCTGAAACGTTCAAGAGATTTCTGCCTTGCGAAGGGCTGGATGAGACAGCAGTTGTTCGGGACCTGAACAAAAAGGTGAATGTTGGTGAATGTTGAATTGGTCTCTTTTCCCAGTGATCTCTTGCTAAATCGTAGCTTCCGTAAGGCACTTGTTTCTCAATGGTCTATCCAGTACCACGCACGGAGACATGTTCCATGTCCATCACTCAGCTGTAAAATGCTGGATATTTGTCAACATATATCATCTTCTACAGTATGTAAACGAAATGGACATAAATGGACAATATATTGAAACAAGTTGGGCAAAAATCATGGAAATTCAGAAACAAAAAAGAAGGTGTTTCAGATTGTCTCTTCTCAGCTGTTGTGAGCAACGAGTGGAGGTCCTCTTTATAACTGTCAACCTGTCAAGCTGTATGAAGCCTCTCTGAAACGTCGCTACAGAAACTCACAAAATCTCATACCAACTCAAGTCAGGCTCTATTGCAAACTTTCAGGCACCCAAATCCTTCTAAATTGATGATACGAAAAATTATGAAAATGAATCTTCAATCTGAGACCTTCACAGGCTTCACCATCAAGAGCTAGACTCTCAAACTCTTCGAGCACGCACCTCATGCGGTGGAGTGCACACAGAATCACGTAACTGGTAAATACGTGTAGTAGTTGTGGATAGCATCCGGAAGTTCTACCCAAGAAGTCCTTGAAATGGTCATGGTCACGGTAGGAATTGAACTCCCTCACATCCCACAACAAACGGCATCTCCCACTCCCGAACTCATGTAAAACATTGCTTCATATTTGCTCAATGGATGTGGAAAGAAAATCTCGAAGAACATGTGTCATCTGCATGGACATCACAAGAAAAAGGATGGAGAGTCTAAGGTATCTGCCACGGGCCACCATGTGCGGAAGAAACCTGCCAAGCAAATTGAGTTACACAGGAAATATGAATCTGCTTTTGAATCTGATAAATGCACTGCCCCCCATCAACAAATGGCGGCTTGAACCGCGTTTCTAACAGCGTCCGAATGTGCCGCACCGAGCGGCTTGCCCAATTCATCAATCTAAACCAGGTTTCAAGGGATAGAGATTCACCTAGAAGGCAAATCCAAACAGTTTTCTGGCATTTTGGGGTGTTGTGTACGTAAAATTAAGACATCAATGACTTCATGAAGTGGTATCCTACGTTATCTTTATGTCATACTGTTGATGGAAGAAATCCTGCACCACCTGGGATGTGTAAAACCTTGTAAATATTGGTATAAGCTACATATCAACTGGTGCAGGATTTCTTCCATCAACAGTATGGATTCTTATGGTATCCAAACATCCAAAGATATCCTCCATCTCCAGCTGCACCTGGTGACTTGATGGCACCTTAAGAGTGACAGGCCAGTGACAGGCCAGCAATTGTCGTGAAGCCAAGGGTGTGGGCCTCAAACTAGTTGGTACATGTTGGTATGGAGGAACAACTCAAACTTTGGGTGTTTTCCAGCAGGCAAAAAAAAACATCCCACTTGACAATTGTGGTGTGGTGTGGTGGTCGCTAAGACTCTAAGAGAAGGACGGGCTTTTTGAGGCAAAAACGCCTTGCAGAAGCGAGTGGCTGGGTGATCATTGAAAGGTCATTAGAATCATACAGTGCCAAACATGTTTTCACCAAGCTGAATTGCAGGGTAAAACTTTTGCCTTGACAACAGGTTTCAAGTTGTAAGATGTTGAAAGATGTTGTTTTTTTCTCAAATCATCTAGATTTTCAAGATGAAAAATACTCATCACAACAATCTACGTGCAATTCAGTGTATGTACTGATGCGAACTCCTAAAGGAAGGGTTACTTTGGGTAATTTGAACATCATGCCAATTCTTGGGACTTTCGGTACAGGCCCACACTGAGCCTTGTGCAAAAAAACTCTCACTCTCATCCTCACCCCTGATTGCAAATGGTGCCCTCTCAACTGTCAACACGTTTCCAGTTTCAATCTCTATATTTTCATGTTTTCCCGTGTTTCAACTCAGTTTCCTGCAGCTTCCGGGCTCAGCACCGGGATGCCAGACACGAAAGGAAGGTAGCCCCAGCCGACCTGAGATTTTGATTGAAGGTGAAGAAGGGTGGAAGATTTTAAGGGTTCCAGGAAGGTTGTGAGGTTCTTCCAGCAATTGAAATTTCTGGAAATGACATGACAATTCTTCCAGCAAATGAGACCAGGCCCATACAACTTCCCCATCAAGCTACTGCGCCGCAGCCTGGCAGGTTTCACGGGGGCCACCGGGGTTGGGTGGTGTCGTGTGTCACTCAAAAAGGGCAGATGAAAACTTGAGAGCAATTGTTTTGAGGAAAAAAATGAATCAAAATGACTCAAAATGACCTGCTTATATATCTTTCTTTTCATTTTTTCAATATGACCATTGTAGGACCAACTTTGAATGATCTGTATCAACCTATATGCTGCTTAGTGAGAGTTACTAGTGACTAGTGGTGGGCTATCATCATCTCTGTCAAATGGGTTCCTACACGTCACTATGGCACTCAATACAAAACAACCAATCTGGGGTAACTTGACAGTGCTAACGCTTCCGAAATTGAAAAGGAGGAGAAAACCAAGGACACGATCACCAGAGGTGTTACTGTCGAAGTGTTCAAATGTTCAAAGTTCTAGGTCTTCCGGAGTCTTCCGGTCGTAAACTGTCACACACACCCCACTTTTTCGAGGTCGGGCACGTTTGGTTGAGGTCACCTGGCACTTTCCGATGTCGTCAGCAGCGACCTTTACCTTTGCACATCTTGTCGTCCACAGTGCTATAGTCTCTGACAGCGGCCTTCTGCCCCCACGCTAAGCATGAGGAGGAGGCTGGGACCCAGCAATACGTGGGGGTGGGGTTCTTGGCGGTCCAAGTTGCACAACAGTGCTGACCCTTCTCCTTCACATCCAGGTTGTGCTCCAACCTCATCAGTTCATCTGCCAATCAAGCAGGATGTGGAAGTGGTAAATTTAGAAAACTCCATACGGATCTTTGCCAAAAAAAGGTCCTTTTGCTCCGAAAATGATTTTTTGGAGAGAAGATGTGCAAGGATTTTTTGTGGCAGGGGATGATTTTCAGACCCAGTCTTTAAACACATTCCTGAAGGACAACACATCCTGAAAGCACAGCAGGTAACGACGCAGAAGTCTCTGGCCGCAAGGCCACAGCCCCACGGATCACTGCGAAGACCATCACCCAAGCAAAGCGCCCCATGGGAAAGTAGTGGCAATTGGCGAAACGCGACTTTTTGATCACTTTGATCCGAGAGAGAGCGCTCAAACAGCCAGAAGTTGTTCATGAAAGTCAGCTCAAAAATCTATAGACTCATTTTCTCCCGCTTTGAAGGATATCCCTAAATCCCCTTCCAACCTTGCGTAAGCCCAAGCCCATTGAGTCGGCTTTCAGGAATCCGTTGTCCACCCGAAAACTCTGCATTTTCCGCTCCTGGAAGCGAAAATTCGGGTTGAGATAGGTTGAGATCATAGCAGTTCCAACACTTCTATGATTTTGACGGCCAATTTGCAACAAAAATGAAAATGGGTGAAAGATGAATAAAATGACAGGATCTTTCAAACACACCTGACAGATTCCACCAACGAAATGGAATTTCATCTCCCAGTTTTGGCAAATCCCTGGGTGAATCGAAATCCAAATCCACCCAGGACACCATTCAACTCTGCAGCGAAGGATAGCCGTGATACATAGTGATACTGTTTATGGAAGATATCCTAGACCAGTTGATATGGAGACTATCTAATTTTACTAGGGTTTCAGGTATTCTGTATCTCAAGTGGTGCCACATTTTTGAACCATCAACAGTATGTCTCCACATTTCACAGCCATTGATGTCCCAAACCAGCCACTCACAGCAACTCCACTGTCCTGATCCAGGTGTCGCCTCTCAAAAACAGATCGAAAATGGCAAATCAAAAAAATTGCGTGTTACTTGAAGAACCAAAAAAAAACACACACAACTTACGAGTCTGAAAATGACCTGAAGACTTTGCACTGGATTATTGGGAATAATCTGCCGTCTTCTTATTGGTGGTGAATGGCCAATTGCTATTCAACGCTAAGGAGTTTGAAGGACTGCTTTGTGCAGGGATTTCCCATGTACGATTGAAATTTAAACTCACCTCAGAAATGATAAAAGCAACCTTGATGCATCACCCTGCGGTCCACCTCGACCTTAATTGGTAAACTTTTAGAACCAGAATCATTGTCAACCATTTTCACCACATGCAATTTTCAAGAATATCACTTTCATCCACTTTTTGGCAATGATACTGTAATGTGTAAAGGTCCAGAAATACAAAAGAGATCCCTTGAAACGCGCGGGTTAGTGGACCTTTAGCAGAGTGGCCTGGCCACATGACGCCTGAACAAGTCTCATCAAATCAACACATTTGTTTTCATTTCCGGAACTATGAGATGTTGGAAATCTCTAAACAAAAAACTGAGCAAAACACCAAAAGAGAACTCAAAACGAACAATGCAAGAATGAAAACTGCACAATTGTTTGTTTTGCATGTTTTTTTTTCACAACATTCCAACATCAAATGACATATTCGCCCAACACAAAGTTCCGTATCTCAAATTCTGCTCAAGAAAAAACTCGCCTTGCTACAGGAGATTTGCACTAGCAGCACTCATGGCCTCCGATGGGATCTCATATTTCAAGGGTTCGAATTCACAAAAGACTCCGCAAGCATCTTAATTTCATTCCCTTTACGAGCAGTACACCATAACATCAGAGACATTATACGATATTTACAAGGACGGTTGGCATTCATCCAACTCTGTCACCTCAACGCACAACCATGTGGCCATCGACAGGATAGCCATCAGCCATCCACGGAAAAAAAATCTTGGAGCCGTTCCAAAAGCTATACAGGATTCTGGAAAGGCATTGAGCGAAATTAAGAACAACAAGTCGTCAGCAATCAAACAAAAATCAGACTGTCCCCAACAGAATGTTCAATGTCGTCTTCATTTCGCAAGAATGTTTGTTACAAAGATTTTGAACAAAGTCACAGCTGGTAAGTTTATCATCGCAACGATTTCACAGGCTCATTGGCTAACCATCTTGTATGAATCCAAAGGTGTTAAAAAGACCCATGTGAAACTGCATCTCGTTTTGAACTCGTCTTGATAGAACACTCGCAATCAAATTTGAACACCATTTTGCAAGTACACAGCTGTCCAGTTATGCACAAAATGGGCAACTTAAAGTTTATTCGACGCTTTGAAGGCGTTTAACAAGACATGGTCTGGTTTGATCTGTTTGCATTTTGATAAAATCTGACACGTACACGTGTGTATATGTGTAAGGGTAAGTTTCTTTGCAGATTATAATGTCAAATGCAAACGCGTATATGTTTTTTCCTCCATCGCGCTCAAAATGCAGAAGATGCAATCGTTGAGGTGCTCTAAGCGTCAAGTCCATGCGGACCATGTGAAACCTTGGGCACAAGCACTGAGACCAATTTTTTCTTAGAATGCCGACTTCGCCTTCAAGCAGTATCGGTCGTTTGCATGTCACACAAGCTGCAATGATATGCTATAGTCTATACATGAGGTCCGCTCGTAATCTCGCAATTTTTTCCGCGGCAACCGATTGAGGTTCAGGTCGGTCAGCAAATCTCTTAAGCGATGCCGGTCCAAACTGTGAATTTTATATCATCGAAAAATGCAAGTTGGACCGATCTTTTCTTTTCCTCCTTGCGTTTCCATCTCTAGTGCAAAATTTGTTTGACTTGGTGAAAATGTTTGAAGAGAGATGACTGACTCCATGTCGGCACTGGTCACCTTTGGGCGACATCGGGTAGGTCTACAGCGTGCGATAGTTTATCGAGTATCGACTGCCGGTAGAGTGATTGGAGTAACATCCGCGCTCCAGACCTAGATAGCTAGTTCAAAACATCAGCCGGAGTCACCTTATCTCGGTTTTTAGCTTCACTAAGGCTAATATGTCCTTCATTGCCAGGTTTTTTCCCGAAAGCGTTGCAAAGGAGTCCTTCTAAACAACGTGTGCACAGTTGACCACCAACTTCTGACCACACTAAGATGATGATCAAATAGCTAACTGCCAACCTCTAACTACTGCACCTTGTTTTTTTTGGTGCAATTGCCGAACAAGCTCTGGACATTGTCGGTCATTTCAATTCTTAGGCTATTGAAGAGTGAACCTGCAAGTAATAGTGTCAAAAATTTGGAAAGCTTTAAAACAGGCAAACAAAACCAGGAAACAAGCAAATCAAGCAAACAGCCAACAACAGCTACGAAAGCTTCCAGAATAATTCGGATGAAATAGCAACAAGAGGTGAAACACTCCGCTTTAAGCCTTGATGTGTGCTTATGAAATGGCAACAGGAGGTTACTACGCCTTTCAGCCCTCATGTATGCTTCTCCATGATGTAGTTCCTCCCGATTCAAAGACTCATTTCGCCAGACGGGTCTCCTATAAGTTTCTTGTTCCTCAATCCGTGCAGCTTTATCTGTGCATAGAGCAATCCCATGAAAAGGTGGGACCCAGATGTTTTGAGTCTAGAGCAATTTTGTCTCGAAGTAAAGACCACTGAGCATTCACTGTCTCCCTATGTGGCGAGTTTTAAGACGGCGCCGTTCTCGTTCTCTTACAGCAACCTTCCGAAGTTGTATTCATTCAGCAGTATGCAAAACTTAGATGTGAGAAAAGGAGCATCGCTAGCATCCGCCAATCCCTTCAATGGATGGGCCTGAATACACTATATCTCAATTTAGCGTTTTAAAATCTAAGTTGCATCGTAAAGTGCATCGTGTGCTCACCGACCTTCACCACTCTCCTTCCAGGCAGCCTGGAGGTAGAGAATTGGCTCTTGCTAGCCAAACAGAAACGGAACATGTGACCACTACAGATGACCATGCATACAGTTGGATGCATCTTACCCACAGAACTCTTTATGCGGCAAGAACGACGACGGCTGAAGGCAAAGCATCTGCGGGCTGGACTTGACCCGCAATCGGACAAATTACGTGAGCGCCTTTTCACGCAAAAAGAACCAATCTAAGCAGAGATCATCTCTATGAGCGCCTGCGCACGGCATGAGCTCAAAAACCGACTTTCACTACTCTTAATAACTTGATTCCGGGATGGTTCTTTGTTTCTGTTGGTGCGCAGTTCGTCTATCAGTCAGCAAAGCGAACGTTGAAAAGAGACAATACGCATTTGTCACTTGATAGCAAAAACAAATTAAACATGCAGGGTCGAGCGGCACAGCGCAGAGAGGCAAGATTGAATGTTTTTTTCATCCACGAAGGTCGCAGGCGGAGCCCTTCAGTCAGCGAAATAGGTGAAAAGACGGACTTACCAACTTTTCAAGACATGGCAAAAACCAATTAAGCAACAATGAAAACAAAACGAATTAGCGTCGAGGTCGAGGAGGGTCACAGACCGAGAATCTGGCGGATACAGTCGATTAATGGCGTCGTACCCGCACCAATGTCATGGGGGGTTTCGAGATACCACACGGAGAGTGCATTGGTACGGGTACTCAACGCAATCGACGTAGAAGTACACTAGAAACAAGAGAATGACAACAATAGGTCCGGTGAGACGATCCGGCCAAGGCGTACTACCGCATGCCTGTTAGTTGAAGAGTGCAAGCAACTTGACCAACCTAGAACTTGGTGAAACAGGTGAAACTTACTGTCGCAACCACCTCAGAATCTTCTCAGCTTCTTCTCAGTATAGTTCTTCTCCAGGATGTAGTGGCGCCCAGCCAGACAACAAGCCAAGAGGTGTCGGATTAGAAGCACAGCCAGTAAGCCGACTAAGCGAGGAGATCCATGGATAGATCTGAGCTAGGTGAGCGTCATCAAGAATGAGAAAGAGAAGTAGGAACCCAGACAGCAGGGTATCCAGTGGACTTCGCGAGAAGGCCAAAGGAGACCTTACTGGTGGGGTCCTAGCTCTCTTTCACAGACTTGGATTGGGTAGACCACTTTGGGTCCTCCATGGCATCCGGCGGGGAACGAAAAGATAAGAAGATCATTCTGGATCTGAATCACTTGTGGATTCCGTGCGGGCGGGTCGACCCAGGCGGGAGAAGGTAGTAAGAGGTGGAGAGTTCTTCTGGTAGTAGAGAAGAAGTTTAGTTGGTGTGAGAGGGGGACGCACCGCAATGGCCGCTTTACCCGGCTCAAGCACCGGCGCTGGTCAAGTTGCTGCAAGCCGGGGGGCGCCCCGAATCAAACAAATTCGATAACAAATTAATCCTCCGAGGAAGAGTGCGTCAGAGACGAGAGATCTATTCCGGAGTCGCGTCATCAATGGTGCACGTAGAAAGGAGAATCGGCGCAGAGAAGCCATTGGTTCTAGATACCTGTGACAAGAGGCGCATTCGGTCGTAGAAAGGGAAGCATCGATGACATTAGGTATCACAAATCAACAAACAGCACAGGGTCGAGTGGTCGGAGAGCGACCTCTTGTCACCGGTATCTCGAACTCAATGGCTTCTCTGCGTCGATCCTCCTCTTTTCTTGTGCACCATTGATGATGCGATCTCCGGAATGGATCTCTCGTCTTTGACGCACTCATCCGCGGAGGATTTAATTGTTTGGAATTCGTTTGTTTAATTCGTTTTGTTTTGGCCAATGGTCGTAAACGTTTTTGTTGCTTTTCACGAACGTAAGATTGTCCTCGTCGTATCTTTGTAGCTGACTGAAGGGCGAACCGTCCGGGACACGTACCCTAGCAGCTGGCAGCCAAAAAAAAAACGGATTTTTTTTTTAGCTCATGCCGTGCGCGCTCGAGGCTCTGACGGTCATCAAATCGTCTTGTGGTTTAGTGTATAGCAACACTGCAAAGCAGTCAAAGAAAGGAAATACAATCAAGTGTCGCAAACAGGGCTTTGCCCAAATTGCTCAAGCATCGCTCTTAACTACACAAGGATGTACCTTCTTGAAACAAAAGCAACGAATTAGACGAATGACAGTGTCATTTGGGAACAAAGCGGTGAAATAACAAAAACTGCCAAGCAGCAAGTGA
This sequence comes from Breviolum minutum Mf 1.05b.01, assembly GCA_000507305.1. Lineage (NCBI taxonomy): Eukaryota > Dinophyceae > Suessiales > Symbiodiniaceae > Breviolum > Breviolum minutum. The sequence continues at coordinate 253,226 of DF239240.1, forward strand.
AACAAGCCGGCCAGGCAGCCAAAAAAACGGAAAGTCGGAGAGCGGCAACTTAACCAATCCAAGTCTTGGTGAAACTGTGAAACACCGCGAGACTACATCGTGAAGACAAGCAAGTTCGCTCCAAGTTGTCGATGAATGCAATGCAAAGCAAAGGAATCAGTGGAAAGCTAGTAACTCCCTCAAAGGAAAATGAAGAGGAATCAGTGGCACGCCAGTGACTTCAAGTAGTCTTGGACAAGAAGACCGGTCGCTCTTCAAAGAAGAGAGAAGAGTATTCTTGGCGGAGGTATCCAGATATCCTTTGGAGAGCAGCTGATCCAGTGGGATCAAGGTCAAGGTGTCGACGCGGTAGGTGGCCTCAAGCGGATAGAAGGTTCCCAAGATGGCGCTTGTCCAAGAAAGGAGACATGGGGTAGGTGACGATTTCTCAACGGAGTGTGAGAAGTCTTATTCGAAGAATTAAGTGTTGCCGAACCACAAAGGTCTGAAAAATATTCTTTCCAAGGTCTGACCAAGATGGCAGTTGCTGAAGAAAAGTTTCACATCTTCGGAATCTTTGTAGAATTACACTGAAATTGGGTAAGTGCAATCGAAAACAGAAAGTAGAAATGACGGCATCCTAGGCAAGAGAGAGATGCTGTGCCAGAGCATTGTCTGGGGTCTTTCCATCTTCTTTTAGCAGCTGGATGATCCTTGTGAGAATCAACTTCTTTGACTGGTTATAAGTGATGCCAATAGCAATTTCATCTCTGCAAACAACCTTAAGGATGTAGCCTTATTCTTATCCACAAAGCTCAGAGGCGCTGCGGTCAGAGTCCATATTGTTTTATCTTACTTTTAGCGGGGTAAATGAAGGGGTGCGGGTCCGCGTCCCCTTTGGGGCCTCGAGAAATGGATGGGTGACGGGTCTGGCCCGCCCGCCTTGGTGAAGGCTATTGCTACTACTTACTGTCCATTGGGTTGTCCTGGCTAACGGTCAAAGTTCGTGTGTGGGTATTTTTTGTGGATTTTTGCACAATGATAGATAAGAACGCTTGATCACCTGCAGTGATCTTCACCTTCTTACTATCATCGAAAAACCTTTTTTTTTGCGGGTGGCTGCTTGGGTAAAATCCCGGGTGGAACGCCCTTCAGTCAGCTGAACAAAGGTGTTAAAGACGCTATGGCCATAAGCACCACTTGATGTTGTACATCAAAAAAGTAACTATCATCGAAAAACCTTTCACAAAAAAGAAAACATACCCATTAAATTTAGAAATCGCAATTTTTATTAATTCCTTATGTCGTGCATGTAGAAACGCACTTCAACTCAATTCATTTTTTGTCTTCTTTGACTACTGCTGCTGGAGGAAGTTTACGATTTGATACAGAGATGCAATCAAAATCATTAGCACTCTGATATATCCAAGGTGCGATGAGAAAAAATTTCATCTTGTCAAGAGTTGCTGCATGCCGCATTAGAGCACAACGCGAGTGTACAAGGAGCAAGAAAGCGACCTTCCAGTGGGCTGGTTCCGTGTGTAACACTACAGCGCGTGTCTCTGATTGGATTGGAGGCTTCCCAGCTGATTCGCTGATAGTTTGGTTGCCTGCGCCAATGTTAGTAATATTAGGCCATGCAATTGGCAATGCATGCACAGCTTCATACCATGTCGAGATCTCTGTCATAAGGCAAACACATGGACACCTGCAGACGTTCAGACGGGCATTACTTCGAAGAGAACTGCAGATCCACCCTTTACACTCGCCTAGACTTCCAGATTCCTGGCGTCCTTGTCCTCTACCTGCTTCACCAGATGCATCTGAGTGCCTCTGTCTGACTTGATTCAACGGCCCATGACAGGAGCTCGTGAAACAATGACTTGAGCTTGTTGGGCAATGTTCTGTGAAAACCACGCACGAAAGATGCGGACCTTTTTCACTCGTCGTCTTGAGCCAAAGACGAGGTCGAGTTTACCACGTTAAGTGGTTACCCAGCAAAAACGCTAAGTGAAACACTCTCAAACAAGCTTCAGCTAAACACATTCAAGTCTCCTAAAGACTAAACTCAGCTAAAACTACTCGACTCTAACTCAAGTGCGGAGCAAAACTAAAGAGTCTAAACTGACTCTACACGCAGTGGTTGTCTTCTGGTTAAAACAAACAAAACAAAGAAACACCAAGTCAGCACTCCCTCAATACCATCACAAGAGAGAACTACACCTAGAGAACCTAAATTTCACACCCCTTCTTGTAGTTCGGCTAAACTTTCTCAGACTAAGCTCCGGGCAATGGCAACTTTAAGTTCCAGGCCAATCTACTAAGCTCGCAACCACACTAAGATGCTAACATAAGTTCCTGGGTAACATAACAAGATGTTTTGTTGTTGTTGTTTACCCCTCAGACTTTTCGAGTTCTTTTCATGAAGAGCTCAAGACTCTTCTCAAGATGAACTGACTTTGTCATCATTGGGGTAGTTGTTTTTGTTGTTCAACAAGCCAAGACAGGGCTAGAAGAACATACTTGCAGTTCAAGGAACATCACAAGTTACTTCCTGAAGCAAAACAGCAACAGTAAACAAACTACACATCCATCATGTCATACCTGTGCAAGACACCGGAAAAAGCTTGGGGTATTGGGCTGGTTCCGTGTGTAACACTACAGCGCGTGTCTCTGATTGGATTGGAGGCTTCCCAGCTGATTCGCTGATAGTTTGGTTGCCTGCGCCAATGTTAGTAATATTAGGCCATGCAATTGGCAATGCATGCACAGCTTCATACCATGTCGAGATCTCTGTCATAAGGCAAACACATGGACACCTGCAGACGTTCAGACGGGCATTACTTCGAAGAGAACTGCAGATCCACCCTTTACACTCGCCTAGACTTCCAGATTCCTGGCGTCCTTGTCCTCTACCTGCTTCACCAGATGCATCTGAGTGCCTCTGTCTGACTTGATTCAACGGCCCATGACAGGAGCTCGTGAAACAATGACTTGAGCTTGTTGGGCAATGTTCTGTGAAAACCACGCACGAAAGATGCGGACCTTTTTCACTCGTCGTCTTGAGCCAAAGACGAGGTCGAGTTTACCACGTTAAGTGGTTACCCAGCAAAAACGCTAAGTGAAACACTCTCAAACAAGCTTCAGCTAAACACATTCAAGTCTCCTAAAGACTAAACTCAGCTAAAACTACTCGACTCTAACTCAAGTGCGGAGCAAAACTAAAGAGTCTAAACTGACTCTACACGCAGTGGTTGTCTTCTGGTTAAAACAAACAAAACAAAGAAA
>DF239241.1:0-11435 GCA_000507305.1 Breviolum minutum Mf 1.05b.01
TTTTGGTTGGCAGATCGTTGTTGAAAACAACCCTCAGATTCCCTATGGAACAACGGGGGTGGCATCAAGTTTTGAGACTATGGAGACAACGGAGGGGGTCGTTTAACAGTACTTAAACAAGAAACACTTTGGGGGAAAGTTTTGGTTGAAATGGATGCGACACTTGGTTGAGTACTTCCAGTTTTTTTTTCAGATTTTTATAAGCTTCGAATTCTGGCAGGTGTTTTTTTGAAAAAATGTTTTTTTGAAAACGGTTGAGAATAACGGCCCTGAATTTCAGGATTCATTTTTAAAGCGCTCCATGCTCCATAACAGGGTGAGGATTTTCATGCGTTCAAATGGACCTTGGTCTAAACCTGAGACTATGTAGGTGTAGTACCCTTCCTAAAACCAACAATTCGCACCCTGAAGAGACGGGAAAACCCCAAAAAAGAAACGAGTCTGTCAACCACCAATTTTCAGGGGTAAGCTGTTCGTTTTAGGGAGGATAAACTCATCCCACCTTTAATGACGGGAATCCTTATAATGGGTATATAAACCCCTACTAATTATTCGGTTGATGACCATCCGCTATTATATGAAAATAATGGGAGTTTAGACCCAGGCACATTTGATGTTCAAGTGGATGAGGTGGTGTTTGGTACCTGTGCCTTTTTGTTCTTCGAAAGGCTGTGACCGTGTTGCTCTGTTGTTGTTGTTGTTGTTGCTGTTGTTGTTGTTGTTGTTGTTGTTGTTGTTGTTGTTGTTGTTGTTGTTGTTGTTGGTGCTGCTGCTGCTGCTGCTGCTGTTGTTGTTGTTGTTGCTGTTTCTTCCCGGTGTACGAATAACTCCCACATTTGCATGATCTATCATATATCTTTCAACTTTCTTGACTTGCATGGGGCCAAAGGTGACAATTCTTTTTATCATTATTTTTCTCCTTCAGTTTGAAAATTTGAGACTTAAATTTTAGATTGCCTAGGTGGTGGTTTCAAATATTTTTATTTTCACCCCTATTTGGGGAAGATTCCCATTTTGACTAATATTTTTCAAAGGGGTTGAAACCACCCAGTAGTTGTAAATTTTGTGTTCACCAATTTTCTTCCGTAAAAAAAGGGTGGTCCGGAGTCCGGACGCAAGATAAAGTGACTTTTAGAGATTCGCCCCAAAAACATCCTGCCGTATTTTTGAAAAAAAACTGAGGATCCGGACATCGACGGAACTGTGTAGTGGAGAGAGGTTACACCATAGGTTTGGAAACTCAAAGCTGAGTGTGGGGAAGAGTGGAAAGATGGGATGAGTCGAGATTTGCATGTGCATATATGGATGTTTCCGAAAATAGTGGGTTTTCCCCCCAAATCATCCCATTTTGATAGGGGTTTCCATTATTTTCACCATCCATTTTGGGGGAAACACCCCTATTTTTGGAAACGCCCATGTATGGGGATTTGTATCAAAAAACACCATCCTTTTAAATCACATCTTGGGGACAGATAGGATTTGAGAGCATGATATAGAGCCATCAGAAATGCAGGGCGCCGCAGGAGGGTGCAAGGGCGAAGCGCAAGGGGTCCTATCATGACAAAATCATAAAGGAATTTTGCCAACCCCCATAAATATATGGAACCTGTTTGTCCTTGATTTTGGTGGTTGTTGAACCCTCCAAAACAAGGTCTTTTCCAATCAAAACAAGGGTCATTTGGGTTCCAAGTATATATACACCCCCGAAGTTTAAGTAAACTAGCCCCTGAAAAATGATGGTTGGAAGACACGCCTTTCCTTTTTGGGATGGCAAAATTTCAGAGGCTATGTTAAAATTCCAGCGAGTATATGTATAGAATCATAGAAATTATCTATATCTATCTATTTGTCTGTCTGTCTGTCTGTCCGTCTGTCTGTCTATCTACAGTATTTACAAGGGTGTGTTTCTTTCAAAATCAGGACCTCCCCCCCCCAAATTCATGACATTTTTACCGACGCTTAACAAAAAAGAAGATGAGATCTGAGATTGGAGTTTTTTCGGAAAAAACCTACATAATCTCAGCTATTGCAGCCCATCAACCAACAATCGAACAAACTCATCAACCCATAAACTTTTGGTGACGCCACTGGTTTGAACATCTCCCCTTCATCCTACAAAAAACAAATCCCTTTTTCGGCCGTTCCAAAAACCACCTCCCAACTGACTTTTACAACCTTCAACCTTTCACAACCACCAACCAAGCATGTTCATGAGGAAAACTCTCCTCGGGTGGGTGCCTGCCAAACGAGGTCAATTCCTACAGAAGGCCAAAGCGGAATTGGAGAAATCCGATTTCCCGGAGCTTCGAACCGTAGGCTCCGATACCTTGATGTACCTTTACAGCAGCCGCCGGAAGGGAAGGAAAAGATGGAGGGGTAGTGGATCAGTGGAGGAACACAAAACACCCGTTTTCACTCTCATACAAATAAAGAAAGGATCGTTTGTCTCCCCTTGCCAGCATTTTTCAGGGGCGTTTGCCGTTTGGGATGGATGATGGGATGAGTTTGAGGGAAGATAAAGGTGATTTTGTGAGATTTGGGGGGTTCAAGCTGAGTCAGAAATTGGTGGGGGTTTTCTATTAGTGGGGGGTTTCTATTTTTTATTTTCACCCCTGGGGAAATGATCCAATTCGACCTGCATATTTTTCAGATGGGTTGAAACCACCACCTACAATAGGAATTAAGACTGGTGGTTGGTGTGTTTTTTTTTGCTTCTGGACAGGCTCAACCAAAGTTTCTTTCGTTTTTCAAAACCAATCGCAAGAGTTTTGGTCCCCATTTCTCTGGAGAAAAAAAGTCAGCTTCAACACGACATCATGAATTGACCATCATGCTTCACTCCTTCAACCAGTTCCTCCTTGGTTCGGACTATATATTTTGTTACCGTTGCTAGTTGGTGGTTTTCAAGTATTGCAAACCCATCTGAAACACGTAACTTCCACACGGATTGCCAGAAGATAAGGGGCTTCTAGAAGTCCGCACAAAGAGACTCTGACTCTGACATCTACTTTTCCAGCAATGTCGTTGATTTCATTCATGATGCTCATTGTTTATTTATCTCTTCAAAGTCACTTGATTGTTTCAAACGGAAGGATGTATTTTGCAGCTGAAGGTAGGTTTGGAAAATTAGGGTTTATGCCGAAGAGATACTTGAAACCTGATAGTCTCCCAGAATCTTCCCAAACGAGGCATGAAAGTGAAACGTGGAACCCCCAAGAAGAACCAGGGTGTCATTGTAATTAGGTAGAAATATTTGGGTTGTATAAACTCCCTATTTTTTTTGAACTTTTTTTTCAGCATACTATTACTTTTGGACAAACAGGTACTAGAATCTCTGTATCTGGATTTTCCGCGGTTTTTCACCAAGTTTTTTTGTTGGAAAAAACTGCAATACCACAATTTTCGGAATCGAGTCGATTTCCCAGGTATGTGAAGGAAGATTTGATCATTCCTCACAATGTCAGCTTTTACGAGTTGATCAAGGCGCCCAAAATCAGGTGGATTCAAGCGCTAGAGGATGACGATGGAAGGAATGAAAAAAAAGGAGAAAAAGGCAGATTGAGTGAGTCACTTGTTGTACCTAACCAAGTATATAAGGGATTACGAGAAGCATACGAATTCAGGATCATCAGGATCCCGAAATTATATGACCCAATTAGTAATACTCAGTTTTTCATGCCATAAAGAGGTGATCCAAAACTGTACGCAATTTCATTTGGTTTCAATTGGTCCTTTCTGGGGGATGACCCTATTCCAGTTTTTTTTCTTAAAGGAGAACCTGTTGAGGTTCGGTATTTGGACCTGTAAAATATATACTTCAAAAACACACCTAACCTGAGGAGGTTATCGCCTGGATCTCTAGGGCCAAACCACGACATTGTTTTCATCATCGAATTGTCAGACTGACTTTAGGAGAAGGCTCGAGGAAAGTCAGGGCCGCTCTTCCACTTTGATGTGCATGAGGATTCATGCGGGGTATGGTGGCATGTGGTGCTCTTTTGATGGATTGAAGGTAGATGGAATTTCTGATACGTCTCAGAAATCTTGTTTTTTGTTTTTTTTCTAAACACAGTATATTAGATTGCCATTTGCCTTTTCGAAGGTTTGGCTTTGGTGATTGCGAGACCAACAAAAATCCCATCAAGGTCTACATCTATCATAGAGCCGATAAAAATTGAAGTCTTGCATCCGGAGTGGCTTGGCTCCTCTTTTTTTAGATGAAGGTTTTAAACATACCTAGGTGGTGGTTTCAAAATTTTTTTATTTTCATCCCTACCTGGGGAAATGATCCAATTTGACTAGCATATTTTTCAAATGGGTTGAAACCACCAACTAGATACCTTCTTGGTTTTCCAAAAATCACATCAACCACGTCTATATATTTATTGTGTATTTATATAGTTGTGTACATATTAATATATGTAATATACGTGTACAAAACGTAAATCATCATTATATCTATAGGTCCTTAGATAAAATCGGTCCTGATTCTGATATCTACACCCTTCATGAAGTTGCCAACCCTTCGAAACTATTGGGCCATGACACCTGGGCCGTCAAAAAGGGCTGTCAAAAAAGTATTGAACAAATTCCCGCAAATGGATGGTTCTAATACCTTCGGTATGACTATTTCAATATCTTAAATAGGACTATTTCAATACCTTAAAGCCCTAATTTTTTGCCCAAAAATAACTCATTTCGGACAACTTCAATTTTTCTTCACCTTTCCATCTCCAGGACATTCGTATGTCCAACGATTCGCGCATCGAGAAGGTTCTCATGGGGGTCAGCGGCCAGCGGCTTCTCCACCAGGGTTTTTCTCCGTTTTGGAAAAAGTTACACCCCCGAAATTTGAGGAATGGGTACCCAAAATAATTTTTGTTGGAAAAGGTAAGCTACCCTTAAAAAATGGCAAGTTTTTGGTATCTATGTTAGATTTCTGGGGTGTAAGGTAGATTTGCCATGATATTCTTGCTCTTGGAAGAGCAAACTCTAATATCTTAGATTCATAGATTTAGTCGAAACAAAAGCAACATGACTAACTCCGCACCAAGCGGAATATTGGATCTATCCCCCACCCAGGATGCTGGCTCGTCACCACCAGGACATATTCCATTTGTAGGCTCCGGAATCCCTATGTATAAACCCTACACCTTTCTTTGCCACGATTGCATCCTGGCACCCTGGGGGAGGTTTCCACGGGTGAAAATCTCTGAAACCAACCCCAAACAAACGGTGCATTTTTCTTGGTGGCAAAAAAAATCACCAGCAACATTTGGATGTTTCCAAAAATTAGGGGTACCCCAAAATGGATGAGTTAGAATGGAAAACCCTATTAATCCATGGATGATTTGGGGGGAAAAACCCACTATTTTCGGTTCAACACCCATTTCTTTCAGCTGCCAATGGCTACCACCCAGGCCAACAGGATCGAGGTAAACAAGTAAACACCTAAGCTGAAAGGCAGATCATTAGCTTGGAGGATGGATCATCTCAGTGGATGTAAGTTTTTAATAACCACGGTGATTGTAAGTCCCCTTCCAAATGGCCATGAAAATGGCTGTAATTATATAAAATTGGGGTGATCCTAACCATTTACTAACTGGGATGATCCTCCAAGTACTGACCATCAGATTTTTGGAATGCCATCAGACTTGGGGACATTCCCGAACCAACATCAGGAACCCCTCTAAATATCAACCATTCCTGTGATGATATCTTTTGGTAGGTAAACCCATGCAAAAAAATGAGGAGCCCTGAATTCTTGAGACGCAAGCTCCACTTCTTTCCAGGATGAAAGCCATGCTGGCAAGATTGTGGATCGAAAGTGGTACGAACGCAACAAGTGCCTTGGGCTTTTGACGACGGGACCAGGGCTCTCCTCAACGCATCAGTATTGTTGATTGCAGGGCTAGTGGTAGTTCATCCATGTTTATCCAACTATTTTGCATTTCCTATAGGTTTTTGAACAATTCGGGATGTAGATGTAAACATAACCCATCCTTTTGTTTAAATAAGATTGAACAAAGAAGCCGTCAAAAATTGAAGTGTTTGCACACGGCTGTGCCCAAACGATCGACTTTCACGGACAATTATTTCATTTTGCCAGCAATGAATCGTTTCAGCAAGTGATTCATTGGTAAAATTACTGTTGGTCATGTATCATCTTCTATAGTAAATAGACTGAATTCTCTAGGTGGTGAAACTTCAAATATTTTTCATTTTCACCCCGTATCCCAAGAGAAATAGTCCAATTTGACGAGATATCTTTCAGATGGGTTAGTTCAACCACCAACTACTGTAATGAAGACAATGAACAAAACGAAACGGAAATGACTGGAGCAAACCCACCAAACTTGATTTTTGTTTTGTAGCATTTTTTTGGGAACCCCAGGACCAAAAGGACCCTTCGGGAACCCCAAAAAAATGAAACTTATCTTCCAACCTCTATCTTGCTTTTAGGTGTTATGTTCATTGTAGGGAGGATAGGTATAAGACATAACATATATGTCATATGTATATACGCATGTATGTGTATATACAATGTAAAAATACCTTTGCTTGTTATACACTTATATTATTACACGTTTAAACTATTCATACAACCAGCCATTTAATCTTTAAAACACAATTGCACCTTTACTGAGGCATGTCTTTCCAGCAAGTCGCTGGGAGATGTACAATAAGGACCGACCGTAGGTTTGATGGAGGGTTTTATCAGGGCATCAGGGCAGGCAGCTTTCGTTGAGGAAGTCCTTTGGAGTTGAGGGAAGTTGTTATCAGGTGGATGGGGTCGTGTCTCCCAAAAGATAGCTGGGTGGTGGTTTCAAATATTTTTTATTTTCATCCCTACTTGGGGAAATGATCCAATTTGATTAATATTTTTCAACTGGGTTGAAACCACCAACCAGTTAGGATTAAGAAATATTGGAGATCTATTTTTTGTTTGTGCCAGTTAAATAGATGTTGGGATGACGATTTGCAACGATGTAAATGGAACAGATATTTTTGGGGGGAACGTTTCGCTGAGTTTCGCATCGTTTTTTTGATGGAACTCCTGAACCCAAATACCGTTGATGGACATGATGTCCTGCATCTTGTTGTCTGTGCGTGTATCCGATTTGCACTGTTTGAGTCTCCCTAACCAGGATTTTCTCTGTCAAGAGTATGATTCTGAACATGCATAACAACATAACAAGTTGAACTTATATTTCAAGACTAACCGCAGGGAAGCGGAGTGGCTTTTAATCAAATTTGAAGCCGAAGTCTTTTAGTAAGAAAAGTGGAAGGCATTGAGAACTCATTCAAGTGTAAGTTGGATATTGTTAGTGAAGGTACCTGCAAGTGGGATACCATCATGTATACCGTCATGAACCATCGTTACATGGGATACCCAAGATATCCGGAAATGATAGGAATGGATACCCGAATGGCAGCTCACATGTAAATGAGTAAGTACGGTTTCTAAAAATCTGTTCTTAAGAAAGAGTGTTTCCAATGTTTCGGCAAAATGAGCTCCTCCAATAGAAGTGGGTTCAATGCAATATCTGACTCATTTTTGTTGTGTATTTTTGATTTTCTTTTGTGAAATGAAAGATGTTTGCCTTTGAAACCCATTTGGGAACCAAGGACTCGCCAATAGAACATGCACCGGTCCTGTCTTCAATGGGAAATACATCTTCAAAAGTTCACCTGTTGATCCCATCGATTGATGAATTTTTAAGCCTTGGGTTGGCCTCCTTCGCCACTAGGGTCTTTTTACATAGGCGACCGGGGATCTAAACCTAAACCTTCATTTGCCATTGGAAAACCCAGTGTTTTGAGGGACAACTTTGTTGCCACTGCTACTAGGAAGAACAAACCAACCCGCACTCATCACATTCTACCTGTGATCCGTGTTTTTTGTCGCCCTCAGCCCATTGTTTCCATCCTTTTCTAGGTGGTGGTTTCAAACATTTGTTATTTTCACCCTTACCTGGGGAAATGATCCAAATTTTGACTTGCGCACATTTTTCAAATGAGTTGGTTCAACCACCAACCAGTTTTTATCAAGGAAAAATAGTTGAAACAAATCCACCTCGGTTTCCAGGACAAGACCTATGAGAAATACACAGTGCATGGCAATGAGGATCATTCCACACAGCTCAATGCCAATGGCGGCGTCTTCAAGTGATGCTCCAACGCCCCCAATGACGACCCTGAAGAAAAAGGAAGTTGAAAAGGATTGAAGCTCCAAAAGTGAAGTGAAGAAGGGGAGCTGAAACAAAGTTTTATGTTGTATATAGATATGCACATATGTATATAATGTATTGTATGACAATGCAGTATTTTTCTTGTATTCTGAGGCAATGTTTTTTGTATTGATCGGCACTCTTTGAAAATTGTGGATTTTAGTGTTCTCTCATGTTTCTGCCAACAAAACCTGCTGATCATTGAAGAATATCTTTTTTGCTCGTTCATTTGCAGAGTACGCAAACATTTGTTTTTTTTTCACTTGTTGTTGTACCAGTGCACAAAATGGTAAGCATGGTCCCACAATCGTTTGTTGATTGTATTGAAGGATCTGTTCTTCTAACAGGTTGGCATATGTCCTTTCAGCCACATCTATGTTATGTGAAGGACTTGTAGTGACAGCCAACTTGGTATGTCCATTCACTTTGACTTTTTGGTCCATTCGCTTCTGGAAAGGATCTTGACTGCTTTGCAAGTTCAAGGTATGAAATCACGTCCCCCACTCCACCCCAACACCAATGGGTTGTGTGTAGGAGTTAACATGTGTGCAAGTTCAAAGAACGGTAACATCCACCCCCGTACCCGAACCGTTCCAAGCTCCACTTCCAGTGCTATCCCTTGGAGACAGAGATGTGTTTACTGTAGCTGTTCTCCACGCCAAGGTGTTTGGCTGGATTTTTTGTAGAAGCTGGCAGCATCTGAAGAGATAATTTCAGATTCTTCAAGTCAAAAATTTCTATTTCTACGTCAGTAGTCCATCTACAACAAAGTTGAAAAACAGAAACACGCACTAAAACATGACAAAGATGATACAGTAATAAATTGCATTTTTTCAGATATTTACCAAAAAAAAACAGATAACACATCACGAACAAACCAAGCCATTTTTTGGACCAACTAGGTAAACTCCCAAAATGTCCTGCCCCGCCATGGTGGAACTTCGTCACCATGCGTTTCTTTTGGTGGCTCCTGTTATCAACTGGAAACGCCGAGGTCGAGGCGAAAAAATCTGAGGGTTTAAATTTGGTTTGTTGTGTAAAAACATCCCCCGGAAAATTAACGGCTGGAACCTGAAAATAATCCGTTTGAAAAAGGAAAATCATGATCCAAATCTCCATTTTTTGGGTTTCATGTTAATTTTCCACCGGGTGTATATTAGAGTACTTCAAATGCTCTTAGTTAGAGCTTTGGTAAAGATAGTAGAATTCACCTAGTGGAATATCGTACCAAAGGACTATATACTTCTACATTCAGAATGTTTTTCCTGCAAAATTACTGATGAGAGAAATTTGTTTTTTAGATACCACACATACAGCCTTAAATTTCGATAGAGGTAGTTTTTCTAGACCATTTTACTTGGTATCCATGTTAACTTTCTTTGGGTTGGATATAGGATATTTGGACTCTCCTTCTTTTGCCAGGCTTCCATTTTGAGAGTTTTCCCACCCTTTATCAATTACGGAATTGTTAGATACAATTTTTGGATACAATTCTAGCTTGTGGTTTCAAACATTTTTTTCTTTTAACCCCTATCTGGAGAAGATTTCCAATTTGACGTTCGCATGTTTTTCAAATGAGCTGGTTCAACCACCAACTAGAATTGATCAAAACATACTGAGAACAGATGGTGAGAATCAGGTGATTGTATCTACAAATCTCGACTCTAAAAGGCGTGATTTCTGTTCAAACTTCCCTGTGAACAAACATGGTGTTGTTTTATTTTTGCTGGGAATTTTCTCCACAAAAAAACAGCCCGGCCTCAAAAGCCGGCAACCAACTTTTGAAGATGATGATTTTCCGGTTTTCCTGGACACGTTTGGTGGGATTTTTGTTGGGTTTATTTTTTGGAGGTGACTTAATTTTGTCCCCCTGAAAACTAACAGCTCGCCCCGAAGAGAAATGATGGCTGGTCCTTTTTGCACTTGTCTTGCAAAAAGTGGTCCCATTTTAAGGGGCGAACTGACTGTTAAAACTTCAGGGGTGTATTTCCCGAATGTTTGTTTTGGGAAAACTTTGGGAAGTTGAGTTGTTTCAAAACCCCTGAAATCGATGGCCGGTTTTCTCCGGTACGATCATAGGTGCGGCGCGGCACACCGGCGTTGGATTGTTTCGGTGGTGATCATTTGGAACCTTCCTTTTATATTGAGCATCTCTGTTGTGATGCTGAACAATGGCCACCCACAGGGTGGTGGAAATGTTGCTTGAAATGGGAGAAGGTGACCCTTTTTTTTTGGGTGTTGAGGCAAACTAATGAAAGTATGTAATACTTTGATTGAATGATTTCACAAAAATCACATTTTTGGGGCGTGAAGCTCACAGGAAATATTGGGCATTTCTCCAGCCACACTCTTGCAAACTGCTTTTGCATCCATCTACTGTATGTGGACCCAAAAAGCATCTTCTCCAAAAGATGGTTGGCCCCCCCCCCCAAACCATTGGCCCTGAAACTACTGGTAATATAGCACCTGAAAATGGATGGTTGGAATACGATCCTTTCTTTTTGGGCATCGGCCTGTTTTCAGGGGTAAACTCACTGTTAGTTTCAAGGAGTTTACGTACATCACATCTTCAAAGATCCAACCAACTCATCCAAGTAATTTGATCACCAAATATCTAATCCCATTGATCAGTAAAAGATCAAACCAAGACCTGATTGATCGGTTTTATAACTTCACCTTCATTATATTACTTGGTTCATGATAGGATCCTTGTGGTTTAAGAGTAATCCTCAAAAAATACATGTGTAGTTTTTCATTCCCTTACAAATATTACAATACATAACCCATTTTTTTAAAAGTAGATATATATTGGGTTGCAACATATATGCAACATACCCTCAACTGGGGGTGATCTTCCTTCCCCATTTATCGAACCCATTAGGACCCCCTGATGAGGTCCCAGGTACTCGGCACTCGGCGATTTGTCGCGAAGCTCGCCCGCTTGCCTAAGGTTGGGGCGGCGATTTCACCTATGAGAACTGTTGTGGTGAAGGACCTAGCTGTACCGATGAGCTGGTGGCGGAGGTGGGAGGGGGGAGGCATTGAAGAGTGGATGATGATGATGATGATGATGATGATGATGATGATGATGATGATGATGATGATGATGGAGATGATGATGATGGTGATGATGATGATGATGATGGTGATGATGATGATGATGATGATGATGATGATGATGATGATGATGATGATGATGATGAT
>DF239241.1:13270-23812 GCA_000507305.1 Breviolum minutum Mf 1.05b.01
TGATGATGACGATGATGATGATGATGATGATGACGATGATGGCGATGATGATGATGACGATGATGATGATGATGATGATGATGATGATGATGATGATGTTGTTGTTGTTGTTGTTGTTGTTGTTGTTGTTGTTGTTGTTGTTGTTGTTGTTGTTGTTGTTGTTGTTGTTGCTGCTGCTGCTGCTGCTGCTGCTGCTGCTGCTGCTGCGTTTTTCCGCGTAACACACTTTAACACACCCTGATTTTTCAACCACACCCCCGAAAAATGACGGCCCTTGGTTGAGGCCAGCCGAGTTTTAGCCCTTACCAAAATGGCACCTTGGCGAATCCGGGGGCTTGGGTATACCCCCATGATATCCACCCTACTGTTGATGGAAAGTATCCTGAAAATACATCCATCCTTACATGTTATTGTATTGGAATAACTTGGGATGACTTATGACTTATGATATACTGTTGATGGTTCAGGAATCCGGCAAACTCACCAGTTGAGCGATAGGTAGTTGAAATCTACCATCATGATTTAATAACAGGTTTTGGCGTCCACAGATTGAAGAAATACTATATGTTTATGTATGTTTACTCGTATGCAAGATGTGTTGTCTTTGTTGGTTTTGGTGGGACAAAAAAATTCCCCGAATCCCCGAAGTCAGTTTTTTTTGAACTCGGAAGAAAAGAAACCACGGACCAAAACATGTCGAAACCCGGAGGATTGGACCGAACAATGGGAAATTCTTCACTTCCCACGGCGTGCGATTTATCATTCCAACTTTCAAATGCGAATCTTGGTGTAACTTCAAAAACATCAACCCCATTTGGTGGTTTGATTGGGGTGGGCGGGCTTAAAAATGGTAAGTCTTAGCATATATATACTTAGGGTAAGGTCAAAACTTCCAAAATGTTCACCCATATGATATAGTATAGATATGTCATGGCACTTTCCACGCTTCCCATTAGTTTCACATCTTTTTTTTTAAATGATGTCTTTTTTTTTCCCGTGGCAAAAAATCACGTTTTTTTTGCCGTGTTTCTCCCATGAACATCCTACTTCCTTCAAGGTTGCAGATCCTTCAAGTGTGTGGAGATGTTTTTTTTTGTTTCGCAAAAAAATGGAGGGAATATGATGTTTCAAACCACCCCTTTTTTTTTCAATGGAAGTATTTGAGACATGTGGGATTTTGTGTTGTTGTTTTTTTTGGGGGGTGGTACGCAACAAATTGGAGCCTTTTAAAATTTGGAGGAACCAACTAATGACAGAAACAGCTTGGCTGCAGCCGTGCCAACGGCAGACCCAACTTAGAACGATGGGATGAAGGCATAGAAAGCTTTGTCGATAGGATGGCATCTTAATGTAACATTGACCTAACGGTAGAATCTAAGGTAGACATAGTTTTTTTTAATTACAGGATGTTGTAAATATAAATGCTGTATAGAACAGGTGGTGGTTTCAAATATGTTTTATTTTCACACCTATTTAGGGAAGATTTCCGATTTGACTAATATTTTTCAGATGGGTTGAAACCACCAACTAGATACTGTATAGAACATATTTATATATGCATATATATAATATATATATATATACATCTATACACCCAGGAAGTCCACAAACCAAGCTTTGACCATTGGTAGGATCAGGAATCCTTGATCCGCCGATCATCTTAATGACCAGCCACTTTGTTTGGTGGGCTGGACTTCCGCGGTATATATAGAATATATACCCATAGGATCCATGTATGGTAGATTTTACCTACCTATTTTTTTAAAATGGTACATGATAAGGTAAATATACCATACATGGATAAATATGGGATACATATGTATTATGTATTTTTATATACATTAGGTGCAAGATGATTTTTTATCATCCTTCCTCCGACTTCCTTCCCGATCCAGAAATCTCACTGAGCATCACGGATGTCCAGGTTCAATCGTGGATGCTATGTGGACCCTGATCCAGGATGTTTCGCTGGATGCTTGATCCAATTTTGTGCCAAGCGGGATGGTTTTGACCAGTCAAAACGTTGCGCAAAGCAATGTCACTTGCCAATTTTTTCAGAACCTGGCACTTCAAAAGTAAACAAACGTTTATCTTTTGTGTATTTTCCAACCTACCATCAGCAATTTATATAGGAAATTTGCCAAAAAACTGCGAATGTGTCATGCTTGTCATTCATTCCTTTCCCACTCAACTTTGATCGCAACCTGTTCAACAAACGTCCACGAAAGTTGAGTTGGTCGTTCCTGCTTCGTTCTGGACGGGAAAAAAAAAAAATATATATATATCGAAGATCCATTCCCGCGTAAACCGTTTGGTGTCTTTTTTTATTCTTTGTTTGGTCTGCTGGTGTCTTGAGATTTGCAAAAATCATTTGGTGTCTTGGTGTCTGCAGATTTTTTGTTGCCAGTTTTTCCTTTTGGTTCCAAAGATTTCCCTACCAGCCAGTTTTTTGTGATGGGTTTGCCATGAGTCTTTCACTCCGAGGAAGACTTCCTAAGATCAGGGAAGTGGGCCGAGACGATCTTAACCCGACTTTATGGACATAGTACCTGAAAGTGGCATGAGAGTTGCGGGGATGGAACGGGAAAGAGGAGATCTGGTTGTGAATCAAATACCCTCCTGGGAACGATCACATATCCCCTTAAAGCCGTCACCTTTTGAGTCGATGATTTTCCGAACTTCCCAAGGTGGGATATGTGATCGTTCCCTGGAGGGTATGTGTGCTTTCCTTGTTGTTACCTGAAAATCATGGCAATTTCCCATATTTTTGGTGGGATGTTGGAAGTTCAGGGGTGAGAGTGTTGAAACATTATCCAAATATGAATAACATGATCGGATTTTGTCGTTCTATTTGATACGGTAGGAATCAGGATTTGGATGTTTTTATATGGTAAGTTGTTTCTGGAGTGCAATTGGTATCCATTTTTTTCCTTTGGTTCTCTTAGGATTCATGTTTTGGTGGAAACCGTGTTTTGCCGTTATTTTCATCAAAAGCATCAAACCGCAACTTGGGTGTGTGTTTTTCCTAGTACGACACCAAAGTCAAAGATGTTGTATAAGCAAAGGACTGATCGATGTGACACCGTTGCGTTTTAAGAACTTGTAGCACGGAAGCTGTGAGGTAAAAAGACAGCCTACTACTTGCTGTCCGATGGCATGCCCTTACTCTCGGGCCGTTTGCCCGTGAGCGATGTTTTTTTGTCCAAAGAGGATGAGGAGATGGGGGAAGTTGGATATGAAAAGCAAGGGTAGATTTGTGTAGCTACAGTTGATGGTTCAGACATCCGGCTAACCAGTGAATAGGTGTATATGGGCCATAATTCTCATCCCAAGGGGTTTTCCCCACCATTTTCCACTATGAAAAACGTGGGGATTTTTAATCTGCCAAAGGACTTCCAACATCTTCTGCGACGACGTTTGAATCTTCACTTACCATTGCCCATCACGGATGCAAAGAACTACCTGAAGCGCAATGTTACTGCGGTACCTTTGAGGGATGGGAGATTTGAGGTGGTTGAAAGTAGGGATTTGAAGACATGGAATACATGTTGGGGTGGGAAAATGTTTAGAGGTGATGGATGGAAAAATATCAATTATCACTTTACGATATTTTATGTAGAATCTAGAAGTATGAATTCATAGTATTCGATTTTCGATTGGATTGGCATCTGCACAAATCATATTTGCGTCATGCGACCATTTTCACACAAAACTATAGAGGGTATATCACACCATTTGGAAAGTAGATTCGCAGGGGCCTTCTACAAAATGTCACAAAGAAAAGGTGATCTGCACTATTTTTGACCTGTTTTGCAATCTTTCCTTAAATGATTTGTCAGAAACAGGATATGTTAAATAGACCTTCTTTAGCTTCATTATCAGGGTGAAGTTCATTACTAAGACTCCAAAAACTCTTCAAAATCACCCCCGAAGGTTTAAAAAGAAAAAATCCTACCAAAAACAACAAACCATCTCCCACCCTAAGAATCCATCATGGCATCTGAAAAAAAGTGGTGGAAATTGGAGATCCAAAAGAACCCCCTGCGAAAAACAGAGTCAAACCCCCTCAACAAAAGGAAGGGTCCCAGCTGATTCTTAGGGCTTCCTCCAAAATCAGAACCTTCACACGTCATTCCCATGACGGCTCCATGAGACTGGTATGATTTACCTACGTGAATGGTTAATTCTTATTAGGTAAATTAGTAGTAAATATACCGTTCCCATACCCACAGGATCCTATGATGGGATTATTTCACCTTCCATCAGCTATGACCAACCGATTGGTTGAACCGGCAAGGCCTTTGGTCGAATTTGCGCTTCACTGGTGATCGCCTTGGAGCTTCCTGCAGCACTGCTGCGGGCAGAAGAGTTGTTGCGCTCCTGGGTGGAGTCTTTGGTGCGAAAAAATGGTTGGCTGGATTGAAAACAACAAACCATAGTCTTTTGTTGGGTGGGGGGAGAGCCAAGAAGCAGGGATTTTGCTTTGTAAAAACAAAAAATATGAAATATAGGGGTATTTAAGATATTTGGTCCTATAACATTTTGATGAGGCTTAGGATACTCAATTAATTAGATATGATATGACTTCTTGACATCTTCATTGAAATTTGACTCCCATCCCATAAATCAGCATTACCCAATCAAGAGGAAACTATCCATTGAACATGCACACACAGACAGGTCCGGTCTAGGTGTTGAAGTGGTGTTTCTGGAGTCACCACCCGAGTCCGATCTGAGGAGAAGAACGATTATGGCGACCTCTTCTTTAGCCATTGGCCCGTCTATCGACTCATGTAACCTTATCAAAATTGGGAAAAAAACAATGTCATGTCCAGGAACGGAAAAGGTGGAGAAAAAGGGCTTGAAAAGGCGAACTTTACAAAAAGGGATGATGGAACTAATCGATTTTTTGTGACGTCTTTTAGAAGAAACATCTATGGATAAGTTAAGCCAAAGTAGTTTGTTAGATATTGATGATTTTGTGGCGTTTTCACAAAAATCATCTCCCGAACCTTTGAGGTTGTATCTTCACCGCAAGCTTTCGCGGGATTCTCATGCGGAGATGTATAGCGAGACAGCCAAGCTCTCCCAAAGCATGCAACATGCGTGGGAGCAATCTGCTGAAATGCTGGTGTTTCTCAGCAAAGATAATGAATTCGGCGCCCGATGATGTTTGAAGTATCACCAAGGCTGTATCGAGCTAGTTGCTAATGAATGAATGTTTTTTTTCTAGGTGGACTTTTCAAATATTTCTTATTTTCACCCTGATCCCTGGGGAAATGATCCAATTTGACTTGCGCATATTTTTCAGATGCGTTGGTTCCAACCACCAACCAGATAAGTTTTTTGTTTTCTGACCAAGTCACCAGTCTTTCCAAAGCTTGGGTCTGTTTGCCATGGTGGGATGGACCTGGGCGCATCTAAGAGCAGGGTTTGTTTTGAGATTTTTTGTCCGTTGTTTCAGACGAAAAATCCCACGATCATAGGCTAGGTGGTGGCAACTCAAATATTTTTTATTTTCATCCCTACCTGGGGAAATGATCCAATTTGACGAGCATATTTTTCAAATGGGTTGAAACCACCAACTAGATGATCATAGGGGATTTAGGTCCACACCTATGCTCATCACATTGCAGCTCCGTGAGCTGCGACCCTTGAGGTTTTTCTTTGGGGGGGGTGAAAGTTTGAAAGGATGAAGCAACCATATCCTAAGTGGTGGTTTCCAAAAAAAAAATCACCCTGAAAATTGGGAAAGAGTTCCATTTTGACTAATATTTTTCGAATGGGTTGGTTCAACCACCAACCAGTATCTTTCTGTGAACCAAACACGTCTCTTGAAAGAATGAACACATTTTTATTTTGAAACATGAACAAAACACATCTTTCAGGCTTTAGTCCAGGATTCTAGTTGCCATCTTGGGGATTCTCAATATTAAACGCTAAAGAAACATGCACCTCTTCATTTATATTAAGGGTCGGGAATTTGACTCCACGTTGTTGATTCGTGTTTGAAAAAAACAGAGGATCTCATGTCTTCCTAATTTGACTGGATCTTTGCCACAAGGTTTGCACGGGGGGGGTGTCATGTGGGGAAAAAAAAAGGGAGCGGAAAGACCTTGGTTGGATGAATTTTGGGATGATGGATTGGATACTGTATATTACTGTTGATGGAAGAAATCCTGCACCAGTTGATATGGTAAATATCCCACTATTTATAGGGTTTCATACATCCCAGGTTTTGATGGATTTCTTCCATCAACAGTAGTATAGTTGCTTTTATGATAGGGATCATTTTGGATATTCCCCCACCCAGTACCACAGTACCAGTGACAAACCTAGACATGTAAGATCATTTATATAAAAAATCAACCAGAAGTATCCACTTATTTAGTTGGATGATCTCATAAAATCTTCACTTTTCACTGGTTGATCTTGGGAGAACATGTGCTTCAAGCTATTTCATAAATTCCCCTTGCGAGTGCCTCTGACTGCCGACTTGTTTTCAGAGGATCCGATGGAGTCACTGACAACTGTGCCATGTTGAAAGAGCAACCTGAGAGATGATCCAATTGCGTAAGATGATCTTATATACATCCAAACATTGTAAGTTTGGGGTCATTGGGCTTACACTTCTTGGTAATCTAGCCTAGTTGAAGCTAGAACTCCCCCCCCAGACCGGAACGCTTAACAAAAAAACCTCAAGAAGATGAGTATAGAAGAAATGCCTTTCTGGGCAAAGGAGTATTAGTATGAGAATTCCCAGACATTTTGTTGAATCTACGGCCATCGAAAAGCGTGTTGCTGTTTCAAGATTCTCCGAGACTCTTGATCGAAGATGAAAAGAATGCACTTGAGCACGTTTTCTTGAATGCATGACGAGTGAAATTAATCTAGCTGGTGGTTTCAAACATCTTTAATTTTTACCTCTAAAATTGGTGCACTGGTCCAATTTGACGATCATATTTTTTCTACTGGGTAGGATTTGAAACCACCATCTAGTAACATATGGCCGAGGTTTTGTGATTCATTGGGAGCGTGGCAAATTTCTGCGGCATGTCTAGCATGAGGGTCTCAATCACATCATATAGGATATGGAATGTGGAAAAAAAACACCCTAAAAAAGAAAAGTGATGCCATCTTTCCAAAAGCCAATTCATTCCATAGAAACATCCGTGTCAATTTGGAACAAAGGCAGGTCTTTTCAGGCATGGTATTTTTTGGGGATTTTTTTGGAACAACTTTGAGAAGGTGAAAAACCAACTAGCCAAGCCAAGCCACCCCGAAACAGCCAAGACTTCTGTGGAAAAAATCACCCATCCAGCCAGCTAGCCGCTGTTAGATGACTGACTTGGAAGATTCATCCAACTTGCGGAGCTGCAGGTTGGCATCATAGGTCGGGTTGTCATGGTCCATCTTGGCGCCAAGTCCTTGATGGATACGAAAAAGTTAGGCTCGGAGCCCAGAATCGTCTGGTTGTCAGAGGGTTGGATGGTTGGATGGTTGGTTGGTTGGTTGGTTGGTTGGTTGGTTGGTTGGTTGGTTGGTTGTGGAGATGGTATATATGTGGCTACAAGAACCAACAACATGTCTCTTAGAAAATTTCCATTGATTGGTGCAGGATTTTTGGGTAGCCTACTCTAACATTTGGGATGGGGGTTACAAATTATAAGGCTAAAGTACTGGTATACCTCGAGCCTTGGGGGATTACAATTTTTTAGGCTAAAGTAAGAAAGCCGTTTATTTTTGAGGGCGGGCATCTTTTTTCATGGTTTTCCCACGGGTACTAAATTCCGAGGGGTGGGTAGACTTGCCAACACCTTTGGAGACAGAAATTTAATAACATGATTCATCAACTTGCGAAGAGCCTGGAATCAATGGGTCCGAGTTGAGCCGAGTCATCCCAGTTGGTAAACGGATCACCCCCATTTACAACCCAGGGCCATCGGGGACTTTTACAATCACCATGGGTTCGAAAACCACGTATCCTTCCGTCCTAGGATGATCTTCCAAGTGGGACCCTGGTAGGTTGGTGCAGATATATGCATTGAATCTATCCCCCACACAATGCAAGCCGGTGACCAGGATGATGAAACATTTTGCGAACGGGCGAATCCTCAAATAAACCTACCACCTTTGAAACTGGAATAAACCGGGTGGGTATAGATCCAAAATATGCACTAAGAAATCGGGTCTCGGATTGTTGTGGTCAACCTCTGGTTGCTAAGATAGTGTCGAAACAATTTTTTGGAAGCTTTTGCAAATTTTCCGAGCTTCAACGGGTGAGCAGAGTTAGACAAAAACCTGATATTGTTGGGTTAGTTCAAAGTTTAAACGGTCAACTATGGATTCAATACACTTATCAAAAACCCAAGATTCATGATTTCGAGTCTTAGTTTTTTGTTCTAAATTCCGGACATACAAACACCCATTCATACATGGGTAGTTCCAAGTTGCAAGTCACCAAAATTTGAAGCGTGGTAGCTGGTAATTGATCCTTTCCAGTGATGCACATACTGTTGATGGAAGAAATCCTGCACCAGTTGATAGGTAGTTTATCCCAATATTTACACTGTTTTATACATCCCGGGTGGTGCAGGATTTCTTCCATCAACAGTTTTTCCACTTTAGGTGGGTCCTTTTGATTAGTTCCACGATGCATTGGAGTGTTGCTGGGCTATGTTACCGGAGGTTTGGGGAGGCCGTTGCCATTCAAGAGATTCAAGAGATAAAACGGGCATTAATAAATGGGATAAATTGACAAATGACTAGAACTGTAGATAAGTTGAACAGATGAAAATACATAATTACACTCTTGAAAATTAATGTGTGGAATGCAACATGAAGGTTTGGAAGATGATTTTCCTTTTCCAGCAGGTGATTTTCAGTTACAGCTGTTGATTTTCCAGGGTGAA
The DNA here is from genome assembly GCA_000507305.1 of Breviolum minutum Mf 1.05b.01. NCBI lineage: Eukaryota > Dinophyceae > Suessiales > Symbiodiniaceae > Breviolum > Breviolum minutum. Next base: position 22,183 of record DF239241.1, read on the forward strand.
TGCGTCGGATCAATGTTCACTCAGAATTGGTTGTGGTTGGTCGGATGGCCGAAGCATGAATCGTGTGTTTCATCATACCTGACCTCATTTAATGTAGTTTGGACATTTTCCAGTTTGCCATGTCTGAATTTCTTTTTAAATCACCCGAATGTTAACACGGCTGGCTGAAAAATCACCATGTTTTACAGGAGGTATATATACATCTTTATTTATGGTTGGTTTTCCATTGTCATGTTAGTTTGCTCGGGTGTATAACTGATAAGCATAGGATTTCTTTACCAAGAAGCTCAGCTTCATTGGAGAGGTGAAGTCAGCCGTGGCGATGGCTGAATCATCCCCCCAAACGATTGGTGAATGATCACAAGATGTATGGATTTGTGTTGGAGTAGGTAGGGTAGCTTTACTAAAGCACATGTATTTAAATCCATCTGCATGGATTTCTGCCAGGTGAGTCTTGAAGGTGGGAGAAATTTTCAGTTTGAACAAACCTAGCAATCACAAATACGATCGAAAGTCCACAGCTACAAGAACTCTTACCATGTTTTCAAAATTTGAACAACGACTCGCTGGACGCACTCCCGTCTCTCTATTGAGCTAGGCTTCAATTCCTTTGACTCATAGTAGAATTGACCGGTTGATGGATGCATTCTTTGATTGATTGTTGCTTGTTTTTGTTACTTGCTTGATTGCACGTTGAGTGAATAAATGATCAAGTGAATGTTGATACCAGTTTGATCAACAGCTCCAGGATGATATCTCCCGACGGAAGGAAAGTTTTGCATACGTGTTGTTGAAGAATGTTACTTAATCGTCTTGTTGGATCCTATTCCTGGTATCAGATCAGATAATCTTGTACCATTGTCCGTAGACACAGCGACTCGTCATTTCATCATTTGGGGCTCTAAAGATCCGGAGTTAAAGAAGAATCCAACTGGGTTTGGGCTCAAAGTGAGAAGTGGAGATTTATTGCTGATGCTTTGAAGAGTGATCAAGATTTTGAGGACGCCTCAGCTTGATGCTTAAGATAACTGTAGCTTTGCCGAATGGGCATGCTGAACTTCTTACACTTCCGCCTTCTTCCATGGTTCATGAGTTAAAGACAGCGGCCCAACAGGCCTTTGGGAAAAAGTACCTCAAACTTCTTACTGCCAAGAATCGAATTCTTGTTCGATTTCGAGCGAACCTTAGAAGAAGCAGAGATAGAGGACGGAGAGTGCCTTACAGCTCTGGTACTTCAACCACAACTGGCAGCAACAGAACGTGCCTTTGCCTTGTGGTGTCGTGGAGATAGTGCAATCGTTACCTGGGGTCATCCATACTTTGGCGGTGACACTTCAGCAGTTCGAGATCATCTCAGGGGTGTGCAGCAGATTCAGGCCACTCTTTATGGGGCCTTCGCTGCGATTCTGGAAGATGAATCTGTTGTTACCTGGGGTGATAGACGTCGTGGCGGTGACAGTTCCGCAGTTCGAGATCAGCTCAAGGGTGTGCAGCAGATTCAAGCCTCATATACTGCCTTTGCTGCGATTCTGAAAGATGGATCCGTCGTCACCTGGGGTGATGCAGACCATGGCGGTGACAGTTCGGCAGTTCAACATCAGCTCAGAGGTGTGCAGCAGATTCAAGCCAC
>DF239241.1:23940-74335 GCA_000507305.1 Breviolum minutum Mf 1.05b.01
TGGGGTCATACAGGCTATGGCGGTGACAGTTCGGCAGTTCAAGGTCAGCTAAAAGGCGTCCTGCAGATTCAAGCCACAGAGAGGGCTTTTGCTGCGATTCTTCAAGATGGATCCGTCGTCACCTGGGGTGATGCAGACGATGGCGGTGACAGTTCGGCCGTTCGAGATCAGCTCAGGGGTGTGCAACAGATTCAAGCCGCTAACTATGCCTTTGCCGCGATTCTTGAAGATGGATCCGTCGTCACATGGGGTCATGCAGACTTGGGCGGTGACAGTTCGGCAGTTCGCGATCAGCTAAAGGGTGCGCAGCAGATTCAAGCCACGCGTGACGCCTTTGCTGCGATTCTGGCAGATGGATCTGTCGTTAGCTGGGGTGATGCACGCTTTGGCGGTGACAGTTCGGCAGTTCGCGATCAGCTCAAGCGTGTCCAGCAGATTCAGGCCACAGGTGGGGCCTTTGCTGCAATGCGTGAAGACTGTGGCGGTGACAGTTTGGGAGTGCGAAAGAAACCCAGGTTTGTTTAGTCCAGTTGTGTATGCCAAATGGCAACGCCTGAGCTGTGACAGGAATCATCCTCGCTGGAGCTCCCTCGTCGGGCTGGCAGCTCGTAGCCACGCAGTGTTTTGTGATTTAGGACGCAAAGGTGTGACAGGTGCTCACATGATGGAACATGGTGCGAGCCAGTTTTGATCATGAGTGGTGTGTGATGTGAGTGATGTGGTGCGATGCGATGTGTGCTGTCAGTGATGTGAGATGTGAATGATGTTGTTTCGATGTGAAAAACATGCGTGATGAGAGTGGTGAGTAATGTGAGTGGTGTGTAATGTGAGTGATGTGGTGAGATGTGGTGGTGTTTCTCAACTACCCTCCCGTAAACTAACATGGCAATGAATATCCCCATTTTTTTTATAGGAAATACATTTTCAAATGGTCCATTTTCCATTGCTATGTTAGTTTACTGGAGGGTAACCTTCTTTTGACAATTCAATGCACTTGTAGCTGGATATCATCGGAATCTTCGACTCAGGATCATCACGTGGGATCTATTCGTGAAGGCTTAGCTTTAGCAGAGGTGGGGCCGGGGCAGTTGGGATGTTTAACATTTAGCAGGGATATAATATCTGGATATGTTCCAGGTGATTCAAAGTGACCTTTTTGGGATGGTGAAAACGTGACCCTTTCAAGACCTCCAACGTTTGGGGATGAAAAGGTCACGGCTTGAATCACCAGGTTGGGGAAAATTTGCCTTGTCTCACCCGTTTTTTTTTTTTAAGGAAAACTTGGTCCAAAAAAACACAACGACATGGCAAAAACTTCCCGGTTTCGGTCGATCACCTGGAAAGTGGGTGTTTTCCCTGGAGGTTACACCCCGTTTGAACTATATACAAATACTCAAAATGATGAGTCCTCAAAATAGCAAGTCCTTTAAGATGATGATGAATGTTGGTATTCACGGTGAATTTTGAAGGGTGTAAATCTTCTCTTGGATCCGTCCACTTATCCATTTATTCATTTTCCGTTGGTGAGTTAGAATACTATTGAATATGTACAAACGGTGGTTTGATGATTTATTAAATGTACTGATGTACTGGTATATATCTGAATTTCACACCCTCCCCAAAATCCAAGCATTTCTACCGAAAAAAAATCCTACCCTCGAAACTAAACTTTTCGCACCTGAAAATGGATGGTTGGAAGACATTCTCGTTTCCTTAAAAGGGGCGTTTAGGCCGGCCGGCCTATTTTCAGGGGCTGTAAGTTTCAGGGAGGCGTAATCCCAAAGCAATGCCACCAGAGAGACGTCAGGAGGCTGGAAAAATGGCAGTGGGATTTCCCACAGTTGATCGAACTGGTGTCTTGGCATGAATTGGAGGTGACATACTGTCCACGGACATGTGAATTGGAAGAGGTGTATATATCGATACTGAGGTAAATACAGAGGTATTCTTTTTTTCTTATATATATATATACTTCCTCCCGAGGCCTGGTGTACATACTTCCGGTTCTACTACCCTTTTATTATAGGGATGTGTTGTGTAGCTCGCCCCCCAAGAGAATCCTGTTCTTCACCGAGTATAATGGCATGTTATAGGGATTATAGCTGTATCATTGGCTTCTGCTAAATTCCTATGAACCAATCTAATAGCTCACATTTTATGTTAACATGAACCATTAAAAATGTGCATCCGAAAGCTACCATAAACAAATTTTAATAGCATACTACTGTTGATGGAAGAAGTCCTGCACCAGTTGATAGGTAGTAGTTCATCCACTATTTACAGGTTTTTTTTACATCCCAGGTAGTGCAGGATTTCTTCCATCAACAGTATGGCTATATTTAGATATATACATATGATTGGCATCTGAACCAATCAAATTCTGGTAATTCCTATGAAGCAACCCAGTACAACGGGATGGGGCGAGGTACCTGGAAATGGCCGGTACGTCGCTTCGAAATGGATGGCAACATCTCGGTACGTTGGGACAACTCAGTGGTCAACGGTGAAGCACGGGTGGGTTGTGGGAGTTATTTTTGTTGGTTGAAACGAGGGAAGGTTGGATGGGGGGATGTTTCCCAAATCATTCATAAGGGAAAGGAAATGAAGCCACCAACAATAATATCATTCCCAAATCATTCATAAGGGAGAATTAATAGGATATCTACTGGTATAGCACTTAAGATCTTTGAGCAAAGCAAGAAAAGACAGAAAATCTCCAGAGGCGATTCTTGATGGAAAATCCACTTTAGTTTATGCAGATTACAGTAGAATGCCGCAGAATACAATATACCCTCCAAAGAACAAACATATCTCACACAGGGAAAAGGAACATCATCTTGAAAAGTACCTTTTATAAATTGGGTATTGAAATTCCCAGAAGGGTACCTGATATATAGAGAGGAATCTATATAATCCAAGAAATTTCCAACAGGACCCACTGAACGGACCCCTAAACCTGAGTATCTCAAAGCTCTACCAACTTTCTTAGGGGTCCGTTGGTACTGTCCCACTCAATTTTTGATGGATATAAATATTCCATACCTTTCTTGATTTCAAATGCTACTATATAATTAACCACCTTTTTTGGGATGAGGTGGAAACATGGAGGCCTCTCCCCCCAATCTTGGAGACCATCAAGTGGATGCCGGCCCGCCCCAACCGCCCTGAGGGTTGTCACCTTTCCAGAAAATCACATGTTTGTTTTGGAAATCACGTTTTCAAATGAAAAATCACATAAATCAATCTGAACATTCTTGGCAGAAGATGTCTATATATTTTTATCCAAGATATGTTTTTTCCAATGTGACTCCGTGGGAAATTTCATGCAGAAACCCACTTCAACTGACTTCACCCCCCATCCGATGTCGTTGGTTCCAGCCCGTGCAGGTTACTTGCCATATCCAACTGGATATGCTGGTAGTCATGGTCCGGGTGCTTGTATTTAGCCACCATTTTAGCACAAGATCTTCCTACGTGTTGATTGTTATAAGTAGGTATTTCGGCGAACAATGCGAAAAAAGCATCACAAGGCTTTAAGCTACATCCACTGAATATCCACATCTATATATATATATATATCTATGTAACTGTATATATACCCTAGGGGCAGGAGGTTCACCGGGAACTCCTGCCCCAAGGGGGTTTATATATATGAAGTTNCTGTGGCCCACAGCACTTTTGAACACTTGGAACATCATAACATTTCCAAAATCGTCATTTTACCACACAAATCACACGTTTCTCACAAATATAAATGTATGAATGATGGATTTTTGATCAATCAACACGCGGATCAAAAAAATTTCGTCCGCGCAGAACACAATTCTATGTAGAGAATGACTTCTTCAAAAACTCACGTTTCGCCACAGCGAAATAACAATTTTTAACCATTCACAAAATCCTACTCAAAGAAACTTCGGTGAACCTCCGGCCCCTAGCGTATATATATATATATATGTATATGTTTACATATTTATACACCACATGAATAGATTGCATTCTATACATTTTTTTCAACAAATATTCCCATTACCAAGCCATGGTTTTGTAAGCTGTTCGATGGTTTTCCATCGTCATATTTCAGGTCGATGTTGCAGAGGTGATACCACCTCTGGAACACGTGTACCTCGGCAAATTCCTTGTAAGAGGGGCCCGTTTGGGTGGCAGGTTTTTGTTTTTGTTTTGTTTTTCCCCAGGACTATAGCAGTTTGAATCTGAACATGCTTGATTGTTTTTTTTTGGCTTGCAATCAGGCCCAGCCTGAACCCCTCTTGTTGTAAGAGTGTATGCAATTCATAAGTATACTTTTATATGTAGGGGACTTTCGTTTTTGTAGATTTTTGAGTGTTGACTTGTTACTAGGGGTTTGGGGGGGTGGAATTCGGGGGGTGGCAGGCCAAGCTTTGGAATGGCACCCCTCAAGGTCAAGGGCTGTGGCCTTTTGGGACCTGACTTGATCTGGCAATGCGTAACAGAAGATGTCGGAAATATCCAGAGCTGGGACCCATACTGTTGATGGAAGAAATCCTGCAACAGTTGATATTTAGTTTATCCCATTGTTTCCATGGTTTTATGCATCCCAGGTGGTGCAGGATTTCAGCCATCAACAGTAGTAATTGATTCCCAGATACCCGTTGTTTTTGATCCTGTCTCTCTGTATATACTTGATCTTGATCTTTTTTTTTGACATGTGCAACAGCATATTCCAAAGTCCAAAACATTGAAATTTCTCCCGGTCGAACTTCTTCGAATTTTTGCCAAGGCTTATCATTGGGATACCTTGGCACAGTTCTTTGAGGAGGTACGGTTGACTAAACCAGCATGTTTACTTCCCCTTGGTGTTTTGGAAGTCTCATATCATGAGCGCATATGACTTGAGCTACGAAATTTGAGTTAAAAAAGCAGTTGACTGGGATACATTCGTAGCCCCTTTCCACACGCGTCTTTTTTCCCTTCTAAACACATTTTTCGGCATGGTGGGAATACAGTACATCAGTAGATTTTCAATCTTTTGAAGGTGTGCCACGAGTGAAGGTATGAGCTGTTCATTCATTGATATGCCCCCTTTGATGGAAAATCCCAGAAATCTACGGGATTTCAAATTCCTTCTCCTATTTCACAGCTGGAAAAAGGAGATGTCTTTACATATGAGCACCTCCAGTTGTACCTGAAAGAAAAGATGAGATGAAATGGTGGTCTTAATTTTTATACAAGTAGACCAGGGGTCATAAGTAAAAGTTGCAACTACGAAGGGTTTACATGAAGGATCATGAAATCGGAGGTACGCCACTGTACTTTTCAAGTAGTAGATACATAGCTTATAGTGTATCATCCTTTTATTTTCTTTGCTAACGTTCATTTGAATTTCATCAATACAAGGGGTCATTTATGATTTTTGTTGTCAGTTCTTGTTTGGTTTGACGACTACCCTCCCTGAAACTAACAGTGTGTTTTCCTCTGAAAATAGGCCCCAAAAGGAAACGAAAAAGTTATCCAACCATCCATTTTCAGGTGCTACTGTTGATGGAAGAAATCCTGCACCACCTGTGGAATGTAAAAAAACCCTGTTAATGATGGGATATTTACCATATCAACAGGTTAGCAGAATTTTATCCATCAACAGTAATTCACCTTTTGCTTAGTTTCAGGGTGGATATATTTGAGCAATGAAAAAACCCTGGTTGTTTAGGGTATATAAGGGATTATATCACCCAATTGTATAGGGATTTTAATAAACCATTATAAGGATCTCTATTAACTAACCAGTATAATGGAAAGCAATCAGTTTTTTTTCTCGTGGCTCATTTGATCACAAGGTTCTTGTGTTGTGCCACACCATGTGTCGTCAGTCCCGTGATTGTTATGGCGTTCTTCCAGGCTGATCGATTTTTTGGAAAAGCCGAAACGATGTCAAGCCTTCTGCAGAGGCAGGGATTGGATGTTGCTGTTGGTTAAGATAGAATCAGATTATAAGAAGGAGTTATGTTTAATAGATTTTTAATAGATTGCATTTTTTTTGATATATTATGATATTTTAATAGATTATAATATATCATAATATAGTTTGATATATTATATAGATTATGATTATCTATAGTAGATTATAACAGATTAGAATCGCTCAAATTAGATGATGGCATTCTCAAAACTGTACCCTCTTTGTAAACTAAGATAGCAATGGAATATCCCAATACTTGATAGCAAATACATCTTCAATTCGGGTCCTTGTTCCATTGCTGAATTGCTATATGTTAGTTTAATTTAGTTTACTATACCGTAATTGTTTGAGATACACCCTCCAAACTGCACGATCAACCAACCTGACATAGGTTTTCCCAAATGAAACATCAAGGTTTTGGATAAACCACAGCTTTTCTCACAGACAAAAAACAACGGGTCGAACTTTTCAATGATGGTCTGCTCATCGATGATGAGATATACATTTTGACATCCCTCCTTTTTTTTGTTGCCGTCTATCTCAAAAATCATATTTTCCAGAATGTTTAAACATGATTTAAGAAAAAAGATGCTTTCCAGAATGTTTAAAATCCAAAAGTGATCTAAGAAACAACATTTGTTTTCCACAATGTTCAAAAGCCAAAAATGATTAAACACAAATTTAGTGCTTTCACATGTTTTTTTTTTCCGCCTTATTTTTTGAATACCATGTCACGTCGTTTCAAAAATAATGTTCACCACCCTGATTGCTGCAGGTTGGACTTCCTTGCACAATCAAACAGCAAAGGTTATGCCTCTATGACTTGTGCGCCCATGACATGATGACAGAAATGAAGATGATGTAAATTTGACATAATTCTTTTGTATTATACAGTAGAAAGGTACTGCCCTGACACTCATATGATATAATATATGTATCATTCTTTCTAGAATCAAAGTGAATCATATATCACCTGAATCCAAGTTTCGTTGTCGTTGTCGTTGTCGTTGTGATTCTCATGGTCGTGGTCGTTGTTGTTTGTTTGTTGTTGTTTGTTGTGTCTTCCAAACATCGGGAGGTATGGTACCACCATTGGTTGAAGATGACTACGCGAAAACACGTCTTCTGCACTACAGTGATTTGTGCCTTGATTTTGCACTGGGTCACTTCCAACCAACCCAGAATCGATAGGGGTTCACCCCGAAGATTTCCCCCCAAAAGAATGAGACCTACCCGGGAAATGAAATTACAGTTTGGGTATGGCCCCTTCCCAGTAAGAGTGGCAAATAACCGTTTAATAGGGATTCCCTACTAAAAATGGTTCATAATCCTGGTGGTCACTGGCATCCTGGGAAGGGGCCATACCCAAATTATTTCGTGGATTTTTTTCTGTGACGTTTTTTTTGTTGCCAACTTTAGAGGATTCAAGCTTTGGTCTCTATGTGGGTAACTTAAAATCCTTCTGTGTGATTTTTTTGTGGGTTGTAGGTGGGAAATTTGCTGGTTGAAGTCGCTCTGATAGTTATTTGAAAACATATATATATATATATTTATAATGCATTTCTGTCTTAAACTCCTCCATCATGTTGACTTTTTCAAAACCACTTCCAATCATTGACACAAAAAATAGTGCTTTTCTTCTGCAAAGAGTTGCAAACCTAACTTTAGGCAAAAGGCTGAATTTGCAATGCCTTGATGTTGAGTTGATGTGTTTTTCTGTCAAACATGTGTTTATTCCATATATAATGTTATAATGTATACGTAGATTTACTCTTTTTTTGTGGACTATTTATTCGAACATTTTTTGTAGATTCAATGTAGTGTAATGGAACATATTGAAAAAACACGCTAGATTTTGCATCATGGATTTTAAGGACGTACGTTTGGTTTCCTAGTGATTACTTGGTGACTCATGGTAGTTCGCAACTCTATGTACATGTTTGAATATATATATATAGTAGGTTGGGTTATACTATCTTCAAAGATGTTATAAGATTTGAAAACATGATTAAACCCTGTAAACTTCTGAACTTGGTCCACAACATGTGGTTAGTTAGCTCACTTCCTCAATAGTAACGTGCCAAAAAGATCCCGGTCGACCGACTCTGAAGGCCTGATGACATGCAGAAGATGCTTCTGAAGAGTAGAAACTTGACCAAAAATCACTAGTTTTTTTTGGGGAAAATGAATCAGTTGCAGCAAATCTTGCTGGTCATTTTTAGGGATTTCCCTTGTATACATATATATATATATATTAATGAATTGTTTGGGGGGTGGGTTCATATAGCGACCCCCTTGCACTTTGTCGCCATGCTGGGTACTTCTTTTTGCTTGCAGTACATTTCCGCAATGAAACACAAGGTACAAGGTGGGCCCCTACCAGTCGGAGGGAGAACCCCTATAAATCGCCCTATAAATGGGTAACTAGGCTTGTAAGCCCTATAAGTGGAGTTATTTCACCCAACTTATAACTGGTTTTTGGGGCCCACCTTGCAACTATAGCGGTTTCGTAGACTTTCTCCAGCAAAAGGTGATGTCAAACATCCAAAAAAGTCGTGGGCCCTTGGAAGATGTAATCCAGTGAAACTAAAAGCAAAAGGTGCTGAAAATCAATGGTTGGAAGTTGAAAATCCTTTTTGGGATACCCTCCAGGAAACTAACATATCCCTCAAAAATGGCATTTTGAAGATGATTTTCCTTTTCCCAAGGTGGGATATGTTAATTCCCTGGAGGGTATTCCCTTTTCAGGGTGCCATGTTAATTCTCCAAGGGTCTTGCGTTGGGCCCTCAGGACCTTCTCCCGCGATGGCACTACCCATATCGCAGGACGTTTCGTCATGAAAAACGGTCGAAACTGTGAAACTGAGAAACGACTTTAGACACAAGGCCTTTCGGTGGGAATCATCCTGCATTCCACTGTCTATGATTTTGAAAGATCCTTTCACCCATCTTCCCATCTTAACTTATGATGCATTACCATACATATCACCCAAAATGCTGAAATATGTTTCATAGATTTTTATAGTATTCGATTATGACAAAAATTTCCCTACAACTTATGCTATCCTCATTTTTTGGATCATAAAGATCGCCTTTTAACCTGAGGAATCCCTATAGATAGATCCTTTTGAATCAACTACACCCTGAAAAACTCAGATGGCGACCCTTGGAAAAGGAGAGTTCTGTTGGAAAGCTATCATTTTTAGGGGTTATGTTGCCCTCCTAGGAACTAACATATCCCCTCCCAAGGCATTGTTGAAGATGATTTCATTTTACCGGTTGGTGAGATGCGATCGTTCCCTGGAGGGTAGTTTTCGGGGGGTGTAAGTTTGTTTTCATGAACGCCCCGAAGACAGGGGTCATTAAATTACCCATTTTAGGGGGGATCAAACAATGCAAATGTATGGTGATTTTGCGGGATTTCCTCATAATGCATTTTTTTGTACAATGTATTGTGGGTGACCCATATAGGATCCATGTATATAGGGAATATTTACCTAAAGCCATTTCCCCTTGGTTAATGACTCCTGGATCCTATGGTTAATACGTCATGACCCCCTGGAAGAGCTCGTTGCTTGGGAGGACTTGGATCCGGGACCCAAGGAGGCGGGCGGGCGAAAAACTGGGGGAAAAAACGCGCCAGGTGAAGATTCTGGTAGGTCTACACTCCGGTAATCTAACATAGCAATGGAAAATCCACCATGAATGAAGATGTATTTTCTATTCAAGATAGGGGATTTTCCATTGCTATGTTTGTTTACCGGAGGGTAACAACTGAAAAGCTCCATTTGCCATACAAATCAACTTTAAATGTAGGTAACTAAACATTCAATACATGGATCCTATTTTTGTACATCTTTCACAGCACTTGGATGTCCCAGGAAGTTAGTAAATGGTTGGCAAAATGGGTTACAACCTGCTTATAAACGGGGTATATTGGGGTAATAACCCACTTACTAATTTTTTCCTGACTTCCTGGGACATCCAAGCTGCTTCTGCCGCTTTTTTTGATGTTTCTACTTCTTTTTCTGCTTCTGCAGCTGCTTTTATTCTTAGTAGTTCTAGTACTCTGTCTTTTCTTTCTATTGCTTTTTCCTTTTTCTTGTACTGCGTTTTTTTACTTCTATTTCTACTGTGCTTTTTAGTCGGTTTGCATTTTCTACTAGTGTTTTTATTACATCAGTTTCTCCTCACAATTTTTCAATATAAGGTAAATCTATTCCATTATAATATTTACTAATATCTGTATATATTTGATCTATATTATCTGCGGTTATTGGAGTATAGACAAAAGGTATCAAAAGGTAGTTTTGTATTTTTTGGTTTTCATATGAATCATCTACTAGTGACTCTAGTGATTATTTTTTATGATTATCTTTATCAAGGCATAATCCATGCACGGAGGCTGCACACATAGCAGAAACCTCAAGCTTTCCGCAGGAAACCGGTACACGACTTGGAAGATTATGGCGCCACATTTTCTTACTAGGGCATCGCGAAGGCGGACCTTTGGGGAAGCCTTAGAGCCGGAGAATGCCATGTTATCAAGGACGGCCATTTTCTACCCCGTGTACCCAAGATCAGTTTGCCTGTTCAGTTTTGGCACGTCAGGAACACATTGAGCGATAGCCGATGAGCAGTTCCAGCGAAGCGCCTTTCCGAGACTGGACTTCAGCACGTGCAGTCGCGATGAGTTCGTACGATTGCGCCCGCAAGCATATGGGACATCGCTGAAGGACAGGAAGACTTTGGAGGATGAGCACATGCTGGAAGCCGTCGCTTCAATCCGTTTGGACACTTTGCAACTTCTTTCAATAGTCACTTCGGATGTTTTGAACCAAAGATCTGAGTGATCATGTCATCGAAACACCGGGCCTCTCTCATCACTGGAGTGCTTTGACATTTACACGCTCACGCTAGGAGGTTCAGGTTGGGTTTAGTCAGGGCTTGACATGCACGACCCTGACTAATGATATGATCAAGGACTGATGATATGATCCTAGACATTGGCTCAAAAAAATACCAAAAAGCCTTTACGGCATGGAACCTCTAATTGAGGAACGCAACCAATTGACCGGCGCACCCCTCCCAGAAGACTGGGCCGACAGACTACGGTGCTTCATGAACCGTGTGCGGTTCCACCTGGAGCGTGGTGATCTAGAGAATGACGCTACCGCGCAGGCACGTTCATTCTCTCAATATATCACAAGATCCACCTTTATTCAAACAATTACTGCACCCCTGCAGGTTGCTTGTTGTAACATGTCTCTATGTGATCTTGTTTCCTTTTGTTTTTCTGCAGGCTTTCAAGTATTGGGGAAAAGACGTCGTTGGCTTCCCGGGCTATGAGCAGCAACTCGCCAGAGTAGTGAACACCTTTGTAGTGCGCGATATTCCGAGTGACTAGTGACCGGAAGGGTTGAAAAGGGTTGGGGCGTGAAAGTTTCAGGGTTGGAGGGTTGGAGGGTCTCAGGGTTTGATGGTTCAAGAGTTGTAGGGTTTGAGTTTTGGAGCTGTTTCCTTTGGAGTTGTGGTGCTGCAGAGTTGTACATACCAAAAAAAATTCGGAAGCCATTCGTTTAAGAGTTTAAGGGTTCCAGGATTCCAGTCTTTGACTTTTTTCCGGGGTTTGAATTTCCTTAAGGGTTGTTGTAGGTTTGAAAGTTTCAGGGTTTGAGGGTCCTAGGGTTTTAGGGTTCCAGGGTTGCAGAGTTTTGGTTTTAGGGCTGTAGGTTTTGACTGTCGGGGTTGCAGGGTTTTACATACCGAGGAGACTTCGGAAACCACACTTTTCAGAGTTTAAGGGTTCCGGGATTTCAGTCTTTGAACTTTTCCGGGGTTTGACCTTTTTGGGGGTTGTTGTAGGTCTGAAAGTTTCAGGGTTTGAGGGTTCGAGGGTCGTAGGGTTTTAGGGTTGCAGGGTTTTAGTTTTGGGGCTGTTTCTTTTGACTAATGGGGGCGCAGCAGGGTTTTACGAACCCCAAAAGATTCCGGAAGTCAGAATTCTGAGCGCTTGAGGGCTTTAGGATTGAAAGTTTGGGACTGAGAGCGGCGATTAAAGATTTCCCGTCCAGAACTCCGAATAACTACTGGCACCTCGGGGTTTCAGGTTTCCAAGGGCGGAGGTTCAGCGTGTACAGCTTCTACTTTTTCCCCCTGTGTGGGAACGTTGTTCAGCATGTCGAGATCTTCCCTGCATCGCACCTATCAATTTGTTCCTGCCTGTAGCAGATAGCGGTACGATTCTTGCATTACAAAGGTGTTGCTGCCAGTCCGTGGCACTTTGTTTGGCCCTAGGCACTTTGCACTGCAGCGTGTTCCCTTCACTTGGCTTTTTGCATTCGTGTGCGTGTGGATCGATTGCTTTTCGCGGCCCTACTGGTACGTAGTTGCAGCCACGTCTGCCCAAGTTGAACAATGCACGCAATAGGGGCACATGTGTCAATGGGCCTCCGTGATTCCAGCTGGGGTTGAGACTGGACGTCCAATCCAAGGACATGGGGACATGTAGGGGCTCGATACTCTTGCTTCCGTTTTTTCCGGGTAGTATGGGAAGGCTAAAAGTGTGGAATTTTTGCGAAAACCACTAGAAGGTGCCCCACGAAATAGGCAGGACCGTAATGCATGGGGGTTGGATCCAATCAACATTCCTATGGAGATCGAGGTTTGGGATCGCCATCATTTGCCAGAAATCCAATCTGAGCGTGGTTCGAGCCCAGTTGGCAGCAAGAAGGGGGGAAGCAGACGGGGAAGGAGTTCTGAGAACCCTCCTCCTGTCGCCCGAACGCTGTCAAGCGCGTCACACGTGTGAGCGATGCTTGGAAGGCGCGGAGTGCTTTCACTTTTCATTTGATTTCATTTTCGTTGTGTGTTTTCTATTTATTTCCTTGTTTTAACACGGATATAAATATATCAAAAACATAACAAATCTATTGATTATAATGTGTCATGTTCAAATGTTTGGAATAAACCTTTGGTTTTATCTTATGCGTTTGATTGTAAAATGAAGAATATTATTTAATATTAAGAAAAATGATATTTTTGATTTTTATCTTTTCCTAGCGTTTTGAAATTTTTTACCGTAGCCATTTTGGCTCAAGAGCTTCTGAGTTTCTTCGCTTTCGTTGCTCTTGCCAGCTCCTCTGCAATGGAGTTCATCATCTCAAGTGTCAATGCAGATCCAGATTCCAGGCGCTGCTGACTGGAGGACTGAGCCTCCGGTGGATGTGGAGCCTTCCCATGGTGTCACGTGGTCTACGGAGTTCAAATCCAACGGGCAGGCAGAGACCCGTTACAGGTGGCTCAGAGGTGAGGAGGAGGAGTTTTTGTGGTCGAGAAGGCCCGCCAGTTCCAGGTGTACACCTTTCCCTGTTCGGGAAGAAGACCAGGGTACTACGTTACTACGCATCTATTCTCTAAGCATCTCTTCTCGAAGCATCTATTCTCTAAGCATCTTCCTGAAGCATCTATTCTCTAAGCATTTGTTCTCTAAGCATCTACTCTCTACGCATCTATTCTCTAAGCATCTCTTCTTGAAGCATCTATTCTCTAAGCATCTTCTTGAAGCATCTATTCTCTAAGCATCTGTTCTCTAAGCGTCTATTCTCTACGCATCTATTCTCTAAGCATCTTCTTGAAGCATCTATTCTCTAAGCATCTGTTCTCTAAGCATCTACTCTCTACGCATCAGTTCTCTCTCATTTTTTGAATTTCGTAACTTCGCTTGCTGAGGTCCCATTGGTTATTTACCTTTGGCCGCCGTAGCCCCGCCTGTCTGGGACGGGGCTGATGCCGTCTCCCCGGCCCGGCTTCTGGGTCATTGCCTCGGTTGTAAGCCGGGCGCGTGCCTGTGTGGTGCAGGTCTTTCCTCAGAGCTTCCTGGCAGGACCTGCTGCCTCTGCAGGTGCGGCAAGTGTTTGCATCAGTCTTTGTTCAAAAGCCCAAAATCAAAAACGCGCCGGACTGTTCCTACTGATGAAATGATCATTGAAATGGTCCAGACACATTACAAGCAGTCTTGCGACTTTTACCAGTCCATGATTGCCACTTCAATTCAACCCGGTGTCTGCTTGGCGGGGAACATGCCCAAGCCCATTCAAGGATATGGGCAAAGTTTTTCCCGAGTGTTCTGATGATGAATCCGGTTGTTCTAGAAAAGTTGCGATGCACACTACAAGCAGATTCAGTACTACTCGCAGCATGTCTTTGGTGCTGGTATTGGCAACAGGGGAGCCGTGAAAAATCCCAAGCTTCTTTCACTGAAACAACTGGGTCTTGACATGTTCGAACCTTTCAAAAAGTTTGGCCAGAAGTACCAAAAGGACCCTAGCATTGGGGATTTTTACTCCTCCTATCTTTGCAATGCACACAAGAAACCTACCGCAACTTGCACATGCTGTAAAATGTGAAAAATGCACGGTTCCTTTTGGTGCGGTGCAAAGTTCTCACGCCATCTCAATTTTTCAGGGTTTTGGCTGCGATGAACTCAACTACAAAACCAGTGGCAAAAGCTATATCCGTGTTGTACCTTGCAACATTCAAGTGGAAAAAGAAATGTTCAGCGTTGCTGCCGTTTGTGTGAATTGTGGAAGCATTGCTGTCATGAAGAAGTACATTGTGAATGCCATGCTCAGGGAGATCTTTACCATGGTTCATGATCTTGCTTATTACAAGATATAGAAGCATTCATAAGATGTATACTTATATGCAACGGTTTCAATCTACAATGACCCAAGAGATTGACTCCAGGAAGCGGAAGGGTTTGGAAGAAGAAATTTACTTTGCAACATGCTTCCTTTGATACTTTGTTGATTTTGATGGAAGTCAAAGTGGTATAGATAAAAGTACAGTATTCAAGATCTTCAGTAATTATAGACATTTATGTAGATTTTAGATAAACAATAGATATATCGATGATAAAAAGAAAACATCGTTTTTTTCTCCAACGTAATTTTTTTCTTCATTGCAAATCTCCTGCAAACCCTGTGGGTCGAGGTGGTTGTGCTCTACTGCGGAGAGTTGGACCTCAAAATCGAAAGCAGGTGCTGGCAGTTGCGGGAGTGCTTGACTACGAATTGATGTTTATGTAAGGTTGTTTCAACACACCTTTGGAACACCAGAGTCATTAAATGGGACCATCAAACAATGGAAATGTATGGTAAATTTTGAAAGATTTCCCTTATAGAATGAATTTTTGTTGGTTGGTTTCATATAATGACCCCTGTTCAGCACACATTTGGAACACACCCAGGCCAAAGTTTGAAGACAGGCTTTAGTTGGGATTCCCTTCAAAATTAGCCCCCCTGGAACTAACTATTTGCTATCAAAAATGATGGTTGGAAAACTAGTTTCCTTTTGAAATGGTCCCCTTTCAGGTGACATGTCATTTATTTTTTTGGGAGGTAGCATTTCAAGCGTTTTGTGGGAAGCTTGAAACTTGGGTACACGTGGGAATATTCAACCCAGCCCCGGTGTTTTTTTTGTGCCCCAAAAGAATAGGCAGTAAGATGAGGGGTGACCCGAGGTGAAACTCATAGTCAACAAAAAAACAAACAGCAATAAGAACCAGAAGAAACTATGGAATTCTGTGATGTTGCAACTTCGTTGGTGGTTTTTTAACCTTGTACAGTTGTAGACAAACTGTTTTGCGAGATGAGAGAGAGAGCCATCCACCCATGGAAAGTGACCGGATTAAGTTTGGGAAATGTGTGAAAATCATCGTGTGTAGTTGGAGGATCATCCCAATTAGTAAGTAGTTAGTAACCCCATTTATAAACCATGAAACGGCCATTTGGAAAGGGAATTAACCCCAATTACGGGACTTACTATCCATGGTTATCCGTCACTTACTACATGGGATGAGCCTCCAAGTACTGTGGTCAGTTGTGGAAAAACATGTGGGTGGAGAATTTGTATCTTCTTCCGGCCTCGAGGGGCTCAATGGGGTTTAAACGGAGCTCACTTTATCTGTCAATTTTGTGGTCTGATTTTGGCCAGCAAGTGATGCAAACAGTTCGTTGAAGATAGGTGAGCTGCAAGGAACAATTTTCTTTTGATCAGAGAGAAACAACACCCTTTGGTGACCAAAATGAAGAGATGAATTTTTGAATGTAAGAGGTGGGGCATGAGTTTTTTTACAGACATTGATGCTTTTGTTGAGTATCTTAGTCTATCAACTCTCAACATCTCTTTTGCAAAATCGTTTGAACCACATCTTTGCGTGTTTTTTTAGCAAACCATTCAAGAATCCTACCATTTCTGCCAGCAAAAAAACCAACCGGAGGTTTCAACACTTGACCTTTCCCCTCCCCCAAAAAAACGCCAAAACTCAAATCCCGATGGCCATGGCGCTTTCGGACCGTGTACGTGAAGCTTTTAAAAGCTGGGATACACAAGGAGATGGCACCATCACCAAGAGAGGTATGCAACTTGGTCCCCAAGGGTCGAGAGTAACCGAAACACCGAAAGCGGAAACGTCCCCGAGAGAGTCGCAGCGTTTTTTTGGTCTTGAAGGGTGCCGGTTTCGACAAAGAGGATGTATCGGTTACAAAGGCATTAGAAAATGCGACCTTTTGAGAAAAAAGGAGGTAGGGTAGTAGTTGAAACCAAAAACATGTGGCTGTGAAAAAGTATGTGTCACAATATGTATAGTTATATAGTTAAAACATGTCGTTGATGGATAATTCTCTCTCTCTCTCTATGGATCTGAATGTTTTGCAAGTGCACAAGTCAAGGAGTCAAAGGAAAAGCACCTGATGAATTCAGAAGTTTGTAGACAATATATTTATTTCTAGCCTTTCAAACGGCTGGCATTGTTTCTTCACAAGATGCTACGTAAGCTGCACTGGATACGGGTGGGTGAACAGGGAAGCCATCTTGGCTGACAAGGATTTTTTTCTGCAGATATGATTTTTTTCCAGATTTCTGGGCGAAAATACGATCAAATTTGAGGAAACTCTCCAAACTTTCAAAATCAGAGAGACATCAAAAAACGGATCTCTGAAGCTTTGCACTGGGATGTCCTGCTGGTACTTAGTAAATGGAATATAAGGCCTAAATAAGTAGGTTGTAAGTCCTGTAAGCAGGTTATAAACTAACTTACTAACTAGTTACGATCACTTCCAGCACAACACCCTGGTACGAAATGGAGCCATACGAAAATTATGCATGCACATGTACAGGTCCCAGGCATTCCGTTGAACCTCAACAAAAGCCGGTAGTATTAGCCAGTTCTAGTTGAGCATTGAAAAAAAACTGGTAGTTTAGGGTATATAGTAGATGAAATCCTACCCAGTTATGTGGGAAGTATGATAAACTATTATAAGGATCCCTATTAAACAACCGGTATTTCATGGAAAGTAAGGCCGTGTTTGTGTTTTGTGGCTCAGTTGGACTCCTTCAACAAGATTTTCCGGGAGAAATCTGGAAACTTTGGGAATGAACGGATTCTCATCCATTGAATTCCTTGCCCTAGGGATCCTGGCTCACCTTCTGAGAATGGTACTGGAACCTAAATACCTTGCTGAGGAGGTGATTGTACACTCCAATCATCCTTTGACAAGTTGATTGGATCCCTATAGGCTTGGTGGTTATGTCCATCAATTTTTACTACTAGGCCCACGAATTTACCATTCCTGGAATGACGCGGCCAAAGGGCAATCAACCCTACGCTTAAATGAATGTTTCTTGAGGTGTTCCGTACTCAATGATGAGCTTAAAGGTAAGCTAACCCCCTAAATTCCAAAACAGGTTTAATCGATTTGCAAGGTCAGGGGGGTGGTAACCGCCTTGCACACCAAGAAACTAGAAAAACCAACTCCTGGTGTTTCACCCATCGAATCGAGGATTCATCTCTTGCGAAAGTTGGCTCCACAAGTCACTGAAGGAGTCGCTTGGAGAAACGCAGATCGAAAGGTCCTATTACTAGGTGGTGGCAACTCAAATATTTTTGGAATTTTCACCCTGGTCCCTGGGGAGATGATCCAATTTGACTATTTTTTTTCAAATGGGTTGAAACCACCAACTAGATAATGATGATTAGGGGGCCTGGTCTGTCTGGAGTGACTCCTCGACTACTTTCGTAGGAGAATCCACCCAAAAATCAGCCTGCCCATTCACGGTTCGGACGATTTCACGTTCTAAGTTACAAGTTCTGTTAATAAGTGGGTTTTATAATAATACATATATATATATATATGAATTTATTTATATACATACATTTTATGTAGCTATCTATATATATATATACATATATACATATATATGTATACATATATACTATGCAACCCACATATGTATGGTCGCTGCCCCTTCACGGCCCACCTCCGGGGAGGGGCTGCATCAGATAAATCTACTGTATATATCCATATATCACATATCGTTTGTTTCATGTGTATTTGTGTCAAACGTTTATCAGGTTGCAGATTCGTCCTCTATACCATACATTTTCGGAAACTATCAAATCCACAGATGCTACCATCCGCCGTCTAAATATGATAGTTCTTAGTTTCCAGGTTTTGGCGGTTCGCCCGAACCATTTTTTCCGGGTGAAATCTAGAAGTGTTGAATTCCGCTGAAGTTTGCCTGCTACTGTTGATGGAAGAAATCCTGCACCACCTGGGATGTATAAAACCCTGTAAATAATGGAGAAACTACCTATCAACTGGTGCCCGCCGGATTTCTGAACCATCAACAGTATCATTGGCTATATTTTTGTGCTAGGAATGGTAGTGACCGAAGTGTGGGTGGATTCCACCACCACTCAAACAAGGCTCGAAACCTGGACCTCCCAAGGACTTGGAAGTTCTATTTGCAGCTGCTGGAGCTACCGAAAGCACACCTGGCGCCGTGAAATATATGGAATTTATTACTTACCTTTGGTCTCCTGGCAAATCTGACAATGTTTCGATGGTTGGTTGGTGGTTGTTTTTTTTGTGCGATAATACAGATTTGATTGAAGCTGTTGACTTTCAGTTTCACTTGTTTCTTTTTTGAAGAATCATCTCTCTCAATGGCTCAAGTAAACGAAGAAGCAATCTGAAACTTGGGGGAAGCCTAGAACCAGAAGCTTCTTGGAAACGGGTTTGAGTGTGCAACAGCAATGCTATTATCACATGCTTAGATTCGCGTCGCCAATCCCCCCTTGCATGCAAAACTGACCACAAGTAGATGCGAAGTATTAAGTATTGCTTACATGGTGATAGATGGGTGCTTCCAAAAATCATGGTATCCCCAAATCATCCATTTTAATGGGGTTTTCCATTATAAACCATCCATTTTGCGGTACCCTTATTTTTGGAAACACCCAGATGGTGGTTTCGTCAAAGCATTGTTTCTTTCCAATTTGAAAAATCCATCTACATCTACCATCGGCCATCTACATCTATATACATCTACTATTTATACATCTACATCCATTTCATGATGGATGTTTCCAGTCGTGAGCTTATTAGATTTTATCAAAATTTCATAGGTCCCCGTCACCTTGGATCGATGAATCCATTCACCCCCCCCCCCCCCCTTGGATGCACCCGAGGTCTGAGGACGAAGCAGCTCGTGCTCGAGGTTTATGGGAAGTGTCTTGGGCGGTAAAAAAAACATGCGAAGGTGACTTCAGAAGGTGGGGGTCCAAAGTTAAACATAGGGAAACCTATAGGTGTTGGTTTAGTTTCAAATATTTGTTATTTTTACCCTGATTTTTGGGGAAATGATCCAATTTATATAACTAATATTTTTCAAGTGGGTTGGTTCAACCACCAACTAGGAAATTACGAGGCAGTTCATGGAAGTAATGTGGCAGTCCAATTTTCTATAGGCAGAAAAACATGACCCCAGATTAGCAATTATATCTGCAAGTTTGATGGCATAATAGTCGTAGGATGTCGAAAAAGTCATGCCCTGCCAGATGGCCCTTCCTATGGTTTTTTGTCCACCTTTTGGAACAGACCAAGGATGCGATCAAGAAAGCACGGATGAAAGCTTCCAGGACTCCATTGTTAAGAGAGCGAAGAGTTTTGTTGGGGGAGATTTTTGTTGGGGGATTTTTTTGTTCCAGGACTCCACTTCAAAAAAAATAAAAAACTGCTGAGGTCAAGCATAATTTGATGATTGAATTGAAAAAGGACTGAGTAACATTAATGATTTCATAAAATGTCAGGTTTTTTTCTTCAACAGGGGAATGATTTGAACATGTTTGAATACACCCATGAGAATGTATCCATGATCTACACTGGGAATTCTTGATGAATCCTGAGATGTATCATACAGAAAGAATGGTTAAACCAAACTATATAAACGTGCTCTCCCTCAAACATTGGGGGGGCCCAAGTTGTTATCCTAAGGGTATGGGTCCCCGATTTCTTGAAATATGGCCCCAATAAGGCCCTATTAAGGGACAATGGTGGTAAAGAACCCTGTAGATAATAATCTCGGAATAAGATACACTCCCGGAAACTGTCAGAGCGAAACTTACCTCTGAAAATCGGCCGAAATTGCCTATCAAAGGAAATTAATCATCGACTCCAATCGTTGGAGTTTTAGGTGCGATGATGCTGTTGATGGTTCAGAAATCCGGCGATCACCACCGGTTGGATGTATTGTTGACCCTATAAACTATGGCATGAACTACCTAACGGTACCTCAACTGGTGCCTGCCGGATTTCTGAACCATCAACAGTAATCATGTTGTTTAATTGTTGGTTGGTTTCGGTCGGTGGCTTGGATTCCTATTGGATCCCCTCATGAAAGGGATTGTTACTTAGGGGGGTACCCCGATTCATACTCCCAAACCACCGGGCCCCAAACCAACAAGTAACCAGAAGCTGAAACGATATCAACCTCAACTGGTGTATAAATGCCATCAGCGCCATGAACTCGACGGCAAGGACCTGGCCAGAGGCGAATGTAAATTCCTACTGGGAGGAGGTGGATACTTGACAGAGATTTTCTGAGATGAGGTTGAGGTTGGGTAAGAGTATTGTCTATTTTGAAGACTTTTTTGGGCTGGTTGTTTGGATTTATGCAGCTACGCATATATATTCCTAAAAATACAAAATACCGCACACATATATACACATACGTATATATACAGTAAATACATATTATTTTGTCATATTCTCATAAATATATATATATATATATACACACACAAACGTTGCTGCTTGTAAGGAAGTTGGAGCTTTTCTGGTACAAATCCTTAGGTTAACCAATTCGTTCCCGTGGGAACCCTTCTTCCAAGGTGAACCGTTGTTCAGCTTGGGAGGTTTGTGTAGGATAGTTGGGAGGGACTGGAACCAAGTTCCAATTCTTTGTAGAGGAATTGTTCAATATCAGTTATAGCGATCTGTTGAAATATTCTAGACGTACATAGATACAAGTTTTGACCTGTTATGTTCATATGATCTCAAATGTATTTTTTTGAGAAGACTGGATTGGAGTATTGCACCAGTCTCACGTTTTTTTTTTCCGTGGCACGTCAAAAAAATCCCGATTTTATCGATGAACATGCCTACTTGTACATTTTATGAAATTTGTATCTTGACGACTGAAGTCCTACACCAATTTGATATAGATTCGTACAACATTTTGCCATGGAATGACCAGGGTTTTTTCATGAAACCATCCACCGAGCAACTTCGGAAGATTTCCGACCGAGGAAAAAAGACTAACATCAGAGCAATACATGGACCATGTAAGGACGAAAGGGGAAAGGGGGTGGTTGTTTTGAGGGGAGGTAGAAGTGGAGATCCAAATTTGGTCTGGAATTTTCTGGAACCAACAAAACACATGAAACCCTTATATGCAGAATATAAGTTGCATATATGAAAATATATACAAATTGTGCAACAAAAATTTGTTCAACATGAAGTGTGGTATGAATCATCAGTTGAAAGAGTAAGCACAATTTGATCCAAGGATTGGGTGATGGGAAACCTCTAGTGCCGGAAGAATAAAAAACATCGAGAGAGCAGGAAAAAAACTCAGGATGGCTTAGCACTTATTTCCGACTGCGACAAGAGATGCTGTTCATCCCCCCTATCCAAGACTCATGGAACCCTTTTGTATCAAATGGATGGGTTAATTTGAGGGCGAACTGAAAGACTTCTGGAAGGTCTGGACTAAATCTTGTTTCGGTTCTTGCGTTCAGTCAAAACGCGTCGAGAAGAGCCTTGCTTTTCATTTAAGGTTTGCAACTGTTCATGCTTTCATAGGGTCTATGAGTCTGTTGTTAAGATGCATTTTTCAGATCTGGGTGGGTTTTGATCCGTGGATATCTCATGCTTGGTAATTGGACGTTGGGGGGTGGAAGATGTGGATAGCAGATAGACTTTGACAAAATGAAGGACTTTGGTATATTACTTTACTCAAGGCGTGTGAAAATAGATGGCTCAGCAGCCTCTAATAAAGTTGCTTCGTTAAAAGGCCCATACAATATCATACAATCCAACATTCAATATAGGAAACGGTGCTAGCTACTTTTCATTCCACACCGTCGTGACCCATGGTTCTTTGGCCTTTTTCCATGCTGGAATCAAGGGAAATATGATGGATGTCAGAACGAAAAACGCCAAAGAAACATACTACCTTTCTTGACACCACGATCCGATCCAAAATGGGTTTCTAGTGGGTGTCAAACCTCATCACTGCATTTTGGCTTCGCTTGGGATGACTTGTGCCACCAGGACGAAGATGTTTGTTCAGGTGGATCATGACCAAGATGGACGTGCGCCTCGGAGTTTTGCTTAAGCCACCAAGTTGGGTCAGATCTTCATTTTACGGCGTTTTTTTTTTTCGGGTGAAACATCTGATCCTGTAGTTACAAGGGTCATGAAATGGGACCCATTTTCAGGGAACAAACGGGAAGACACATCTATGGCAATCTTGAGGGATTTTCCTTATAAAGAAAAAAAACATTGTTTGGGTTGGTTTCATATAAAGACCCCCGAGGTCCGGGAGTGTATCTTTTCCGAGATTCTTACTGTCCAGGTTATTAATCACCATTGTCCCTGAATAGGGCTTATTGCGGCCTTATTTCCTTGAGGAAACTCGGCATTGGAGATTTCATCATACCCCGTAGACGAAAAATAACTTGGACCCCCCCCAAGGTATGTTCGAACCTTTTTCGAGTCCGAGGTAAGTTTCGAAGAAGCAAAGGCTTTGATCTGCAAATCCTTGAGTTGTGCAGCTGATTTGACCAAAGCACCTGGACCTACCCAAGACGAATCTTGGCGAAATAAACCATTAAACCTGAGCCACGGAAACATGGAAAATTTGGGGCCTCCAAGGGCTATGGGGCAGATATTTTTCTCAGGGTTTCTTCGGCTGAGGTTTGGAGACCCCAAAAAATGTTCAAGGGGGTTTTTCAAAAATGGCGGAATGATCATGATCATGGTAGCCTATTGATGATTTCAGAGTTGCAAAGTGAATTTCACTGAAGAGAACAAACACTTTTTTCGAAGAACAACTGAATCTTCACAACCTACCAGTTTCACACACCTTTTGAGATAAGAGTATGTAATAAACGAGTGGTTTGAGATAACATGTTGAAAGTTCATCCCATGACTCCTTTGGGTTTGTCCCTTAGGAAGTGCGTTTAGCCTTTGATGCTCATGATGCTTGGCAGAATTTGTTCATCAATGGAATGACTGGTGAAGAAATCATCCAACGGTTGGCGTTTTTTTTTTTTCCGGTGGGTTTGGGTTTAACCCCCAAGGTAGGACCTGGTTCAAAAACACCAAAAAAAAACAGCACTTTTTTCAAATAATTTCGAGATGTGGTTTTGGGGGCACTTGATAGTTGGCACCCGATTTGGACGGAAAACTATCAGTTTCAGGGTGTGCCACTGTGTGGTTGCTTTATGTTTTTCATCAGGACCATAGGAATGATTCAATCACCCGTCAACATGAAGCAGTGACCTGTTGCCATGTTTTTTGTTGATTCTTCGCCCCAAACTTGCTGCGTTTCGATTAGTTTCGATTAGGGAAATTCAAATTTGCCAAGAGTTTTTTGGACCCCAAAAGTTTGTTGCACATTTTTTTTGAAAAAAAAACGAACTACTAATTACGAAGTCTGTCTATTATGGACACTTTATCTTTATTTTTGTCTGTTAATATATGTACGGATATCAATGAATATGTTCATATACAGTACACCCCTGAAAATTAACATGGAATCTAAAAATCAACCCATTGAAGAGGAAAATCATCTTCCATCCACCTCCATTTTGGGGTTCCATGTTAATTTTCGGGGGTGTAATTTCCCCTCATTTTTATTTTTATGTTTTTTAATACCACCAACTTCACCAACTCGATTCGCGAACTCTGCAATCCTTTTTTTGGGATATGGATACCGATTTCATTGTGGAAACACCCTCCCCCTACTAACCAACCATAACCAACCTATATAATTACTTTTTCATCGCGACCCTTAGTGGAGAGACTAATTACTGTAATTAATCAACATCCGTGAACGTTTGATGGTTGAGGATTTGGAGAATCCTTTTTCGATCTGAAAAATTCAATTAATGCTCATGATGATAGTCCCGTCTATTCAATTCAAATGGTTTGACATGAAAATCTACAAGAGTAACATTTTAGGTTGGAGGTAGCAATTCATGATATTTACAGATTTCTTGTAGTTCCTTCTGCTAAGGTCTCCCCTGGAGAATGAAGTTTCTGTCTTGAATTAGCAGTGTCCAATCATGTTTCATTTCAACTAAAATAGTTTTGTCGTCCTCCCCAGAAAAGATTAGCAAGAAGGGACAAAACGGCCCCACCGCGCACCCATCGAATACCCCCTGCCTGAAACTAACATAGCACCTGAAAATTGATGTTTGGAAGACGATCTTTTCGTTTTTGGGGTTCGGCTTAGTTTCAGTGGCGAACTGTTAGTTTTAGGAAGAGTAACAACCAACCCGCCAGAGCACAGGGAGAACCACTCAACCACCGTACCCAGGACACCTTGGTGGAGGGCCGTGGACGGATGGGTGTCGACGAGTTCTTAAACTTAGCACGATGCTGGGGTCTTGTTTTACGTTGAGGGGGTGATGTTAAGTAACTTGGGGTTACCCTCCCTGAAACTAACATTTCCCCTGAAAATGGGGGGCCGGCCGGGAATTCCGGAGATTCCTACTGGAAACCATCATTTTCAGGGGCTAATGTTAGCATACCATCAAAATGGTGGATTCTCCATGGCTATGTTATATAGTTTTCCCGAGTTTTTTTCTACTCCACTAAACAGTACATAGGGCCAATATTGTCGGGCTCTGCTATACCCCGCCGAAGGTTCGTCTTGCATGGGTGTTTCCAAAAATAGGGGTACCCCAAAATGGATGGTTTTTTAAGGAAAACCCTATTAAAATGGATGATTTGGGGGTACCACTATTTTCGGAAACCTCCACATAGATTTATAGTCCATTGTACAGGAAATGGATCCCAAGGATACGAAGATTCCTATTTTGAAAGACTGTTCGGACGTGAATCTTTTCGGTGAAACTTTATTTTTTTCCTATGATCATGGGCTAGACAGATAGACAAATTCCAAGTGTTGACATTTTCATCTGGTATAGTATTTGATTCCTTACTGGTATGTACTTTGCGGTTAAGCCATCCATACTTGAGCATACCCACGTGCATTTGGATTCGGATATTCTCCAGGATCTTGAGGGTGAAAATGCCACAAGCATGTGATCCAACCATGGGAATCCATGAGTGTTCCACAAAAATTGATTCAAACTTGTTGATTCAAGCCGTGACGTTTTCATCCCCTGGTTGGAGGTCACTTAAACCTCTGAAAGGGTCATTTAACCATCCCAAAAAGGTCACCATTGCAGAATTGCCAGAAACCTGTTGAAATCGCGATCTGATCCGGGAGAATTTGGCCAAAAAAGGAAGAAGTAGAACCTGCTGCTAATATATTCTTAATGATCCAGAGATTTGGGTGGATAAATCACCACTTGAGCTTGGTAGTATAGAAAGTTGATTCCACTATTTACCAGCGTTTTCGTTGGCAGATTTTTGAGGTGGTTTGCTGCTGGAATTTTGAACCATCAACAGTAGTTGCAGGTTTTCCCCGTATACCTCTTCAACCAAAATCAAGGAATCACGGGGGGGGGGCGTTAGTTCGGTGACTCGACGTTCGAGTTTTTTGATCCTTGAGTTGCATTGGATGAGTCACTTGGGAAGTGTTTTTTTCTCCCTTTTACATCCTAGGTCCTAAGTTTTTAATGTTTAATGAACAGTCAGTTCAAATCACCGAGTTTGATAAGCTCGCAGCAATCACCACATTGGTCATGAATTTCCCGATCTGCATTTCTTAGGTGTCAGATGACATGGGTTTAGTCCGACATACCCCAAAATTTACTTATGCTCATGTCATCATGCTCGATGCACCTGCACATTGGTTTTCACTAAACCCATGTCATCTGGTCAAATTGTAGCGACCTCACACGACCCAAAATCCCCAAATGGTGGTGAAAAGTAAGGGAACTGGGACCCCTTATTTCAGGGAAACTTAGGTTGGTGAACATATGATTCCATTTGGCCCGATGTCATCTCTCTCGTTTTTTTTTTGGCCGCCAAGGATATTTACAGGTCATTGTAGCAGAGGCCATGCAAGGTCTTAGCAAAGTGCTGACAGGTTGAAGGACGCCTTGGGAATGGTGAATGGTGAATTGGCAAACTTTAACCATCAAATTGAATATTTGAAACAACCAGTTATATACCCTAAATGGTAGTTATATTCCCTATATACCCAGTTGTATATCATCCCTTTATAATTGTCTAGGTGTTGGTTTCAAATATTTATTATTTTCACCCCTACCCGGGGCGAATGATTCCCATTTTGACGAGCATATTTTTCAATGAAATGGGTTGGTTCAACCACCAACTAGTTAAACACTTGGACCAAGAACTAACAGTTCGCACTGGCCAGGTTGCGCCATCCCAAAAGGAAAGGATCATCTTCCAACCATCCATTTTCAGGTCCTTTTTGTGCTATTTTAGTTTTAGGCAGGGTAGTTGAGACAAGACAGCCATCACATTGGTCCCGAAAAGCACCCCAACCTTGAAAAGATAGTTGATCCATACACTCCTTTCAAGGATGGTTGCACCCTGAAGTTATTTTGAGGAAATAATCTATACCCTTAAACCCTGCTAAGCACCAAGGATGTATAGAAAGCCTTGTCAGTTTTTTTTTGGATACAACTTCCACCCGGGATGGAAAGAGAAAAACACATCCCAGCATTGCTGTCATGTTTATTTTGGGGGGGATCTTTTTTTTTTGGGGGGGGAGGATGTTTTTTTTGCTAAAAAAAAAACATATCATTTTGTTTGTCCCCAAAACAGAAAGTTCTAAGAAATGCGGAGAGATTGACCTGGAATCTGAGTTATTCTATTCACGACAACCTGCAAAATCATGGGCTGGAAGTGCCAAAGTCATGAAGGTCCATGAGGTCGATGGAGGTCCATGATTTTTCGTCCCGCAAACTGACATCGATAACCCAAAATGATGGGCCTTGGAAAAGGTAACTTCCTCTAAAAACATGGCAATTTGTGGTATCTATGGATTTCTGGGGGTGTAGTTAACTTTTTTTTGGTTCCATGTTAAACTTTCAGGGCTGAATCTTTTTTTAAATGAGGGCCCAATGGAGAATTTCTGTACCTACCGCCCTAAAACCTTTTCGCAGTGACAAAGGTGTTTCCAGCAAAAAAAACTGGAAGGTGGTTTCAAAGATTTCTTATTTTCATCCCTACTTGGGGAAATGATCCAATTTGACTAATATTTTTCAGATGGGTTGGTTCAACCACCACCTAGAAAAACCGTGTATCTAAAGTTCTTCAAACTCGTCAACAAAAAACCGCAGCAGGACACTTTAATCAAAGGTTGGTAGAACCTGAGAACTCTGAGCCACTGGAGTTGACTTTTTGTTCAACTTTAAAAATTCCAGGTGCATCAGCGATGTTCTTTGTGTTGACATACATGAGGGTAAAGAGGGTTCTTTAAGTACCTCAATTCACTATTCCCGTTGGAGAAGAATGATTTAGAGAGAAACATCCCTTTGTGGATGGGCGCAAGTTTTCTGAAGACAAGTAAACTTAGATCATTTACAGCACTACTGCAGCAGATATACTGTAGTTGCAGCTGGACTCCATGGACGAGGGATATATGATATAATCTTGTATATCAATGATGTATGCTTATCTTCACATTATGCGTAGTTAGCCATGGAAACATATTCTATAACATGTGTCTATACATGTATATGTATATATATATATATATTAAACATACAGTTAAAATATCACATAATTTTTCTATAAATATATAAGCTCACAGCTTCAGTTGCTCAGTTAGATGTTTCACAACGACTAGTGCTTCGAAGCGCCACCACCCTTAGGGCCGGTTTCAACCAACGGCCCTATTTGGGGGAAACGCCTTCCTTTGGGCTTCTGGGTTTCGGGGCTTTGCCGAATGGCAACTCCGAGATTTCAGGGAGAAGGCTCTGGCAGTTTCGTTTTTTTTGTTTGTCTCAACTGAACTATGTTTATAAATTTGAAAAGTAACATGGAACCCCAAAGATTTGTGGTTTGTAGATGTTTCTCCTTTTCCAAGGGTTGTATGTTCAGGTTCCTAATATTCGTTTTGTTGGGGTACACCCAACGGAAGTTTTACAGTTCGTCCCTGGAAATGGACCGAATCTTAAGAGGAAAGTAGTCTTCCAAACATCATTTTTCAGGAGCTATGTTGAATTTCAAGGGTGAAGGGTGTACATTCATGGCTGGTCAACCTACCCCCACGTAAGGTACCCCCATGAGAAATAAAGCCTTAATAAAGGCCTTACTAAGGGAACAACTATGGTTAATAACCCATCATGAAGGCCTTATTTGTCATGGGGGTAGCTTTCATGGGGGTATGTTGACCAGCCATGATACATTGTTCGAAGACATCCAGGGCCACCTGCAGAGGTTCGGCCTTAACTGGACCCCCAGAAATATACCCATCAAACACCGAACCTCAGTACAGGGTCCACCATAAGGACCTTGTTACATGGGAAAATCAACCCTAAAGATTGAGAGGTATTGTCCCTTGGTGATGTAGGGTTTCTCCAATTTTTTAGGGTTGTTTCAGGTGATTATGGCAAACCCTGCAGTAGGTATTTGAATGCCTAGGGTGGCTGGAAGACATGAAAAAGGCTGTAGTTGGTTGGTTTTGGTTAGTTTTTTTTGATATATCCCACTACGGATCCATGGGACTGGTATATTTACCTACATTTACCATAAAAAGCAACCAAATGTAGGTATATATATATATACCATACATGGATCCTGTGGGTATGATATTTTCCCTGACAACTAACAGTTCGCCCCTGAAAAAGCAGATTCCTATCGGAAACCATCCTTTTCAGCCGTCCAGTCGCTAGTTTTCAGGAGTCTGCATGGTTGGAAACTAAGATCATGAAACTGACAGTTGATGGTTGGATTGTTATATAATACCCCCTTGAAGATGAACGGCTGGAACATAATTTGGACGTTTGGTTCAGGTCATTTTCCTTTCTAAATGGGTGATTTGTAGGCTCCATGTTAATCTTCCAGGGTGTACCTTTTTTATGTGTTTTGAGATGGCAATACTTTCTTTAATTGTCCGTGAACTTTCTAAGTGTTACGAATTCAGATACTGGGTATCCCCATATCCAAAATGTGTATGTTTGGTATGTGTTTTTGTAGCATCCAAATTTGAGCAGGTTGATGTAACCGGGGCTGACGTTGTTCGTACAAGCAGCAGTAGCGGTGGGTTAAACGCCTCATTGAATCAGGTGTTTTTTTCCTTTTTTATTGATGACTTTTATTTCAATTGTTACGGCTTGTTAACCTACCCCGCCTTAAACGTACCACCCCCACCAATATATAGGCCTTCTGATCAGGGCTTTGGAAAACCCCTTGGTTTTCCCTTAACAAGGCCGGCTATGAAACCCCTATTTCTGGGGGGGGTACCTTAGGAGGGGATAAGGTTGACCAGTCATCGTAGCCCTGAAGGATGGCCGGCCCCTCCCTGAAAGGATGGCCCAAAATCCCATTGTTGAAGGATGTTTCCGAACGCTTCACATCTGCGGGAACCAGTTACGGCTTGTTGTTTGTTTTTTTCAAAAAGAATAGTTTTTTTTTCCATTTGTATGTTCACACCTTTTTTCTTCTACTTATACAGAGATACTGTGCAGATTTGTAAGGACATTTTTTGGTTGATTTTGTTATTTTTTGACCTACCACTCCGTAGACATGACTTGCTGCAAAAAACAACCGTGGTTGTCTACATCAATCAACAACTTGTGATGATGTCCTCCAGTATATCACGACACAACCTTTCCAAAAAGTCCATGTTGATTCACACGTACCGTACCGTGAATGCCGTGAACCCCGCGCAGAGAGTAAGGAGCTCATGCAAACTGGGCAGTTTGCCGCAGAAAAAAAGGTGTTGTCGGCTGCCAATAATATATGAACCTATCTTCCCAAGATTTCCAAAGGCACAGTTAAAGAGGTGGTTTTTTGGAGCAAGATAGTTTCCTTGAATCATCACTGAGTTGGCAAAGTGGGGCTTTCCTCAATGCTTTATATCAAGTTTGCTAAACAAAAGGGATCATCCATGTAGTGAAACCTCTTTGAATATGGCCAGAATTCCTTCTGGGGGGGGCATAGGTGGAGGGGATGTCGTTTTTTGTTGTGAGATTTCAATTACTTTTTCGAGTTTGGGTTGTTGTTCAAGTTGTTTGTGCAAGAGGATGTTGAGGAAATTGCGAGTTCAAGATGTGTATTATACACGCGGAGAGGAATTGGCCAAAGGCAGGCGTTGTCTCTGACGCACGCATTAGAACTATTACGATAATCATAGTTACCACGATTACCACTGGCCTCCTCCTCATCATCATGAACAGCATCAATTATCAATTATCAATCATCAACCATCATTCAATCAATCATCATCACCATCATCATCACCATCATCATCATCATCATCATCACCACCATCATCATCATAACTTCTTAACAATGTGTGTGTGTGTGTGTCTTCTTCTTTCCCGCTTGACCTGTGGAGAATGGCCATCAACTCATCATTGTTTTGGAGCCTTGTCGTGGCAGGTTCGTGGCCAACATCTTTCAGGAGTCCTTGAGAAACTGTGTCATTCAGATGTGTCAACTGGGGAAACGGAGGGGGCGATCCACATAGGAATTACTAGGTATGATTTATAAGGATGTTTTGAAAGGTCCATTGGATGATTTCATACCGGCAACTGACTCGTATCTCTGGAATTTACCCCCCCCGCAAACTAACGAACGTCCGCTGAAAAGAGGAATCCCGGTGTAAATTTCAATTACAAGTGCGTTGTGAGAGTTTTTTGATGTGAAGAAAAGGGCTGTTTTTGATTCCTCCATGTGCTTTGATGGAAGCTTGGGTTCTTCCAATACGTGCTGGGCCTTTTTACGATGAGAAGAATATTACCATGTTGGGACCATGTTCCATTAGTCAGCAACAGAAAGACAATAACATCCACGACAGGGTATCCCATTCCCACAGAGGCCCCAACACACAACCATCGGTTTTGCCATTTTGCAGGTGTTTGGTTCTGCCATCATGTCCAGGTTCCACGATTGCTTTGTGGTTTACCGGGATGCACCCGGTATTCCAGTGTATATACAGTGTATATATATACCCTGGGCTTCCACCACCATTAAAATAATGGTTGACCCAATTTCGATGATTAAAACCCTGGAGTACGCAATGGTAGTTATATTAACACCCATTGTTTTAATGGTGGTTGGAATCCCAGGGTATATATATATATATATCCACACACATGCGCTTCACCATCATGTACCAAGTGATTTCACAACCTTACTGTAACACATAACCCCTTGGCTTAGGCACAGATCCTACGCAGGGCTGCCAAACGACTACCTCGAGATTCTTGGGTGCCTTGGTGGGGGGAAGGTGAAAATCATAACTTGGCAAATCTTGGGTTTATCGTCCCTTATACCATATTTAAGGTGGGGGTTTTGTTCATGTAACTCACTAAAATTGCTCAACCTTTAGCATTCAACTTAAGTTTCGCCTAATATCAACATCGCTTAGGGATGCATCCCAGGATTTATATAAGCCTCGAAAGTCACTGCTAGTAGCTGAACAATCCGATACTTTCTATGAAATTTGACAGCTGGACAAAAACGCTGCAGGATGAGGATGTGTTTTTTTTGAAGGAATCTCATTTTCTCCGGGCTTTTAGGGGCAGTTTGATGCGAGTATACTTCATGTACTTACGTTGCATCAAGTTCTTTCAAGAATTACTCCCCTTAAAAACTAACATGACAATGGAAGAATAACCATTTATCATTTGAAGATTTATCTCCTATTAAACATGGTGATTTTCCATTGCCATGTCAGTTTTCAGAAGGGTAATCATTGATAATTGGATGTATGAACTGTGACCATATGGGTTAAACCGATGTCTCAAAGTGACTTTGCATCAACTCGATGGTTGGATGAGTTCGCCATGAAGCAGCTGTGTTTTTCCACGAGGTTTGTAGTTTGAGGATGAGATCCCTCCAAAACGTGTCACCTTAGGAACACCTTTAAGTTGGATTTTTTTGTTTGTGCCGTTTTTGAGAACGGCGCATCTTTTAAAGTTTTGGATTTGAGAAGTGTAAAGTGTAGCACTTTTTAAGCGCAAAGGGTAGCACTTAAAGAACGAAGTTCTACCGTTCTACCCCTTCAGGTGCGGAGAGGAGTGGTGGTGTTCAGAATTGTTCCACATGATAGCCGGTGATAGCTGATAAAACCACTTTGTTTTGTAGCTAGGGGGATGAAGGCTTGATTTCTTGCTCATCAATATGGTAGCTCATAGAAAGTTGTGTTCCTGTAGTCTCTTGAAGTTTTCCACGTGGAACTACTTTAAAGCTGTTTCTTTCAACAAGTTGACTTCTCTGATTTTTCGGGAAGCTCTAAAAATTCGCCAACATTGTTGGTAGAATTCCCCAACACATCACCACATACAAATGATCTTCCCTCCTTATGCCGTTAAGTTTTGGGTTTCAACGGCATTTTTGTTGCAGGTTCTCTTCCTAAGCCCCTTCACGGTGGATGGAGTGGTAGACATGAAGTTTGTGGAGGTTCGGGTGGGCGGGTGAGGACAGCGACCGACAACTAACAGCGCGTTTTACCTGCAAAAAATGGGCATTATGTTTGCCCCAAAATGCAAATGAATGGATTTTCCAACGTTGATACTGTTGATGGTTCAGAAATCAAAAAAAACTAACCACCGGTTGGATGTATTTCAAAACTCTGTAAAGAATGTAGTATCTATCGTTCAACTGGTTTTCAGGGGTATATGGTAGGTAATCTCGGCCAACAAATTCAGCCAATTTCTTCTCTCAAAAATATGTGCTGGGTCGGGTTGTTCCATAGGTTGAATATGCCCAAATCAAGATGCAGGGATTTACCCAATGGTCTTCTGGGGTACCAGTTATATTAAGTTATATTGGATAACCACCATATATTGTCAATGGAATTTCCTGGTTCCCGTAATAGGTGGTAGGTGATATATAGATAATCACTCAATTGGCAATGTATATATATACCTGGTATATAAGTGGTATATATTGCCAATTGGGTGACTATGTATATCACCTAGCACCTTTTTTCCGGGAACCAGAATCAACTATTGATATCATTGATACACGTGCATAGTTCCTCAACCTCGATTATTCTTTTTTCTCGGGAAGGTTTTCCATTTCAAACGACCATTTCACATGTCCCATACTGTACCACTTATGCAGGGTATAGTTTGCCTTTTTGTATCATCAACATATACCGAATTATTTGTCTGACAATTATACCTGTCACAGATGTAGCATGTAAAATGTAGGCAACTATGCATCATCTGTGTGGGGTCATAGTGTTTTTATGATGCGCATGGATGATATTTGTTACATATGTAGATACAATTCTACACATGCATGGATGCCAGACCCTATACAGGTATATCACATCCATATAATGTATCTATATATAGATGTATACATTATGTCATATATCCCTCACACATTCCCCCTACATCCCCCTGCATGCAAAAATCTATGGCATTGGAGCCGAGGTTTTACTCCATGCACTGCATGGGCAGCCTCACGCTCTGGCTGTGGGCACTACAACGCTCCAAGGAGGGGGCAATGATGCTGTTGAAAAAGGTGGATAGCTTCAATGGTTTCTAACCAGGAGATGTTGGTTTACTGGGTTTCTCATGATGTCATTTACCCATCATCTACCTGAGCTTTGAAGTTCCCTAGGTGGTGACAACTCAAATATTTTTTATTTTCACCCCGAAAATTGGGGAAATGATCCAATTTGATGAGCATATTTTTCAAAGGGGTTGAAACCACCAACTAGTTTATACTTGTTGGTTTATAGGGATCCTTAAAAAAAGGTTGATTCCAATGATCACAAGTTCAGGTGGGTAGGTATATGATATGAGCTTGGTGTGAATTTGGTTTTCGAACCAGAAGGTGTAACAACTCTACTTTGCCTGGCAGTCATGGTTACCTACAGTCGCAAGTTGATGGTAATGATACAGATTTAGTCGTAGAAATTCAGTTTAGAGCTTTTATCCAATGGTCCGTAATGGCTAAGTAAGCTATATAGATTTCAACTTGGTACCCATAGGATCCATGTATGGTATATTCACCTGCATGTACCATGAATTTAAGCCAAATGTAGGTAAATATACCAGACATGGATCCTATGGGGTATAAATTTGGTATATATTTGCTCATTCCACTTGATTGCCAGGTGAAGATGAAAGCTGCTGCGCGCGGAACATTACTTACCGTGCCTTTGGTTTGATCAAAGATCCATCCTATGAGGATTTCCTGAGCAGCTGGGGATGGTTGTGATTTTTGCTGTAGAAAAAAAATGGGGGAACTTTAAAGAACCTGAAACTTACGGGGTTAGATATGATGGAAATAAAACTCTTTTGAAAAAAAAGGGGGAACTTGTTCGACATTTTTTGCATGAGCGTCGAAGAATCTGAATGATTGTTTTTGAGATCACCTGTTCTTAGTGGAATGTCTGTCCGTTTGTTGATACCAACCCCCCGTTGAAACTATGATTTTCATGGATGGGCTACTTGTATGTTTGTTTGGAAACCTCATGGAAACCTCTTTTGATAGGAATCCCCGTTGAAAGACATTTAAACTTAAAGATGCACTTTGCAATTGTTGACTTTTAGGAAATTCTCTTAAAAAAGGAAGGTAAATCCTGCGCTTGAAAATGTGCTGGGGAAGCCATTCGCCCAATCCTAGGATTCCACGTTGATTCGATGCCTGAGGTTTCTACAAGTTGCAATATCGTACGGACAACCCAGAGATTGGACAAGACCGGAAGTGCAAAAAGCCGTCTGATGTAGAGATCATTTGGATGTAAAGGGAATTCAGGTTAGTTCTCAGAAGATTTTTGCTTTACTTTTACAAACTTGCGGTGTGTCTGGTGGAACGTTGATGTTGAATTGGAGTTTTGGGGTTTCATTAAGCATTTCAAATGTATGTTATGTGAACTTTCATCTTTGTCATCATGGGAATCTAAGGATACCCCTCCCCCCCTATGCCACCCACCCTTAAATCAAATAAGGTCCTATTAAGGGATCATTAACTACCATGATTTGTGAGGTTCTAATGAAGGCCTTATTTCCCGGCATAGAGGGTGGGGGAGTGGGCTTTTTGGGTTCCGATGATGTCATTTAGCCATCAGGAGTACCTGAGATTAGAAGTTCCCTAGGTGGTGGCAACTAGGGTAATCTATGTTTAAACACATCCTATCTGAAAAATCAAGTCAGAAGCTGAAAAAAAATCAAGTAATGCACACAGAGACATTGCGATGTGATCATATCTCACCTGACAACTCACTCACCTTAGAACCAATTGGTATGCTTTTTTTTAAAGGGAGTTTTGTCAGCAAAAGACAAAGACCTCACTTCATTGTTTTTTTTCGTTTGAGATTCTTGAGTTATACATCTAAATTCACTCAAATTTTAGAAGTTTCTCACCTTTCTGAGAAGTGTCAATATCCCGGACCCACTGAGACCCGAGATTTCTGAGAACGAAAATACAGGTCGAATGGTGTCTCCAGACGTTGGGGATGCTAGATTTGGGGGAGAGAGCAATTGGTGAGCTGACCTTTAGCGGACGAAGGGCAGCAAGATATCATTTTTTTTCCTAAATGGGGATATGAGAAACTTGAAACCTCATTTCAAGCTGGAATGGCATCCATCCATCCACCATTTTTTTGTTGATTTAATGCATGTCTCTGATTTGAGACTCTCGAAACCTTTCTGGTAGGTATTGAGATATGTCATAGCCTAATGACGTGTATTGATTATTAATGTTATAGCTATGTATGCATAAGATATATGCATAACTACGTACTCAGTAGATACATGTATACATATTTTAATTTCCAGATACATTTTCCCAATATGATATTCCTGTGCAGTTTTCTTTTTCCATGGTGATCATTCCAATCCTGACTGAGGATTGAAACGAAATACTTTTAGTATTGAGGGAAACCAATGGTTAGTAAGATGTTAATAAGCCCTTCATAAGACCAACAATCCGACAGCTCGAAACAATTTGAGGTCCCAGGCTCCTGTTTCTCAACCGATGCCGCTTCCGGAACACGTCTCTACAGGTGGAACCATTGGGGGGAGGGCTCTGTGATGTGAGTTGAACCAAAGATGATGAAATGGGATGAAACAACAATCGTGGCGTGTTCCGATGTGTGGATGCTTATATTATATGTTTTTATTTGTGGATGTATGGTACATACCTCTATATACTTATATATACACATATATTTGTGTATAGCTAACTTCTTTCCCGCAATGGGCTCAGCGGAAAATGACACTGTTGTGCATGACAGGAGACTCGTTTTGGATTGGGAACCATGTTCCAAGTGTGATTCTGGGAGGAAGATCTATATATACCCTAGACATCCAGTCATACCTCCTCAGAACGTGTTTTATCTTAGTTGTCCAAAAACCAAACCTCAGCAAAGCGATACATCATTAGATGTTCATTTTTCTTTATGGAAAAAAATCTAACACTCAGACCGTGTTTGATTGGTTGCGCCGTTGCGCCGAAAAGCTTGACCCTTGTGAGCCAACCAGATGACTCCACCTACCAAGCCGTTTGGGTGAATCTCAAGTTGCTACGATTTCGTTGAAAGGCCTGGAGTTTTACCAGAGCTCTTGAAGAAGGTGTGGAAAGCGCTTGAGTT
Organism: Breviolum minutum Mf 1.05b.01; assembly: GCA_000507305.1. Classification (NCBI taxonomy): domain Eukaryota; class Dinophyceae; order Suessiales; family Symbiodiniaceae; genus Breviolum; species Breviolum minutum. Next base: position 61,184 of record DF239241.1, read on the forward strand.
TTTTCACCATGGTTTCGATGGAGGGGCTGGGGGGTTGAGAGTGTTTGGGCAAAAAAAGCTGTTTTTTTCCAGGTAAGTTGGGAGGTGGATGGATCTCAATATCTAAGAAACTTAGATGATATGCAACATCCATGTTTTTTGTCACATGAACTTCTTACAAAAACCATATCCCAAACAAATCTGACCCATAGGTATGGTAGTACAGGATAACTTGTTTGATTGGATATAGGAAGAGTGATGCAACGACAAAGACGTTGATGCAGAATCAGGTCAACTACTGTAAACGCAGCAAACCTGCAGCCCACGCCCTACATGAGAGATGAAGATCCTTACAATTATTGTGATGCAACATTTCAGGTGAGCCACGAAAAATGCCCTGGTTGGTTGGGTTATATAGGGGATTATACTACCCAGTTATGTAGGGATTTTAATAAACCATTATAAGGATCCGTATTAACCAACCAGTATAATGGAAAGTAGGAGGGATTTTTTCGTGGCTCAGGTGAAATTATTGCCAAAACAGGTCCCTACTTACTCAGATGTAACGTTCCATGTTTTTCCAGTCAACTTCTCCAATCCAACTTCATGCGGATTGTCTTCTGTGGATTCATGATGGATTCCGTGGAGCAACCGATTGTCTCAACGAGGTGCCACATTTAGATATGGTTTTTATTTCTGGAAATGCATCTGTGTATGGAAAACGAGCTGGTCCGCCACTAAAGTAAGCAGCAGGCTTTTGCATGACATGTCATAGCACCTGAAAATTGATGGTTGGAAGATCAATTTCCCTTTGAGAAGACCTATCCTCCCTAAAACTAACATAGCACCTGAAAATAGACCTCTGGAAAAGGAGATTCCTATTGGAAACCACCAGTTTCAGGTGGTATGTTTTAGGGAGGGTATTTTCAGAGGAATCTGCTGTTAGTCTGAGGGAGTGTATTTCTATTTCAACACGGTCCCTGACGAAAGCTTCACGAAAACGTCGTTTCGTGCCAGACTGTCACGATGGACGTTGGGACTTTGATGGTTGAGTTGGATTTGTTGGCAAAGCTACTTTGCTTGTTTAGGTTTGGTTGTCTTGGATTGATGGGTTAGTTTAGTTGGGTTTGTTTGGTTTGTTTGGTTTGTTTGGTTGATTTGTTTGGTTTGGTTTCTTGGATTTGTTTTTTATAGGTGAGTTTTTATTTTGTACAAGGGTAAATCGCCATTGAACCACCACTTGGGAGAAGATTTTTACTTTTTCCATGCATCGAACAAGCAAATCCAAGTTTGCCAGTATGAAGGGACGTGTACTGGTCTCGGTGTCTGGGGCTTTGGGGTGTTTTTTTTCTCGTTGGCCTTTGGCAGATATAGGTTTGGTTGATTCGAATGGGGTATGAAGTGCATCATTGACCCTGCCCCATCACCAGTCACCTTTGGCTGCTTAAATTGCTAAACCCCAAGAAATCACACCACAGCATGAAGGCACGATTTTGCTTCGGAACGCGGTTTTGGGATGTCTTCAGAGGATAGGTGGGGTGATCACAAGTCACCAACCCATTCAACAAACCGATTCAGTTCATTGAATATGCTGAATGATTGAACTGTTCCAACTTTTTCAAGGAGGATGGGTTCATCCTACTACAAACAGGATTCTTCACCTTGTATAGACATATTCCTTTCCCCCGCCAAAGTTGCTGGGAATGGGGATTATGGCAACGTGCCATGCCAGGGTCAACTCAGAATTGTATGGACTTCATTTTCAACCAACTGGTAACCAACTCATCATCTCTACATCGTTCAAATCCTGGACCCTGAGTCAAGCGCGGTTGACCTTAGACTGTTTGTTGACCTTCTCGTTTCACCAGTAAAAAACTACACTCCCGAAGTTTAACATAGCGCCTGAAAAAAAGATGGCAAAAGGAAGACGATCCCTTCCTTTTGGGGCCCGGTTGATTTGTTTATTTTCAGGGGCGTTTGCTGTTAAACTTCCAGGGAGTAAACCCTAAAACTCTTCAACCAAGCTACATATCCCCTACCAGTGGGCACTTTTGAGTCGATAATTTTCCGAACTTCCTCAGGTGGATATGTGGATCATTTCGGTGGAGGGTAAACCCTAAAAGCCTTTCAACCCCTAAAAATTCAATGGATAGGGTGTCCAAAAAAGCCAAGGCTTGGTGGTTCTCCTCCATCCAGGCGACTGGGCTACCGCTAGCACTGGTCTGGTGGTGACTTTTGTGTTGAAGGTTGTGTTTTTTTGTTAGATTGTTTTTTTGAAGTTATGCAACAACACATTGATTTTTTTGTATAACGGGATCTGTTGTTTGTTTTTTGTTTTGAAATTTCTGTAAAATTGAACATTTTTGGAAGGGATCTTTTTTTTTCTTCGTAGCTACGAGTGGATGGAGAGATTTTTCAAGAGAACCGTCTAAAGTTGAAGAAGTTGATCAGGTGTCATTTTTGAGTCAGTGGATTCTCTCAGTCTTACATAAGACATAAGCTCTCAAAACTATGTAATATTATATCTCCCCGGAAAACCAGCATGGCACTGGCAAATCATCTATTTTTTTTCATAGGAGATATATCTTCATTCATGGTTTGGAGTTTTCCAGCTAGTCATGTTAGTTTTTTTGGGGTGTTTCGCCTTGATCTCTACTTGAATTTGTTTAAGGTGATGTTGTTACTTTCTACCATGGTAAATCACCATCAAACCACCATTTGGATGATATTGTATACTTTTCCAAGCATCGAACAAGCATATCTAAGTCAATGAAGATGAATGTACAGCTTTTCATCGTCAGCTCTTAGTAGTTGCAACTGGACCCCAACGGCACCATGACCCATCAGTGAGGCTGAAACGATCACATGGTGCCGTGGCGGTTCCAAGTAACGAGAGATCAGGAACACTTAGGGGGAAGTGGTTGCAGTGAATGGTATGTGTTTATGGTTGAATTCCTGTATTGATTTCTTGCTGAGTTAATCCCAGATTTTTTGTTGGTGTTTCTAAAACAACAAAAGAACATCTAAGGTATGTGCAGGATTTTTAGTCATTAAGACTTCGTTTGTTTCGGCTTTTTTGAGATGTTTTTTCTTTGCAGCCTGGAAAATTGAAACCAACACTTTTTTGAAGTTAGAGCAGTCAGTTTGAGTTCAAACAAATGCATTCTCGATGAATTTCGAGTCTTCTGGGACACATTTGTGGCCAAAGGAGTTCAGATGGTTTTGTGGTTCAACCCCTCGACAGCCTCCAAAAGACGTCCAACGGTTTGACTTGTGCACGCCATCATTACTCAGATTTGCAGAGATGCTGCAAAAATCCAAAAGAAACCTCCTCTACATCCCACATCCTACCGCGCAACACTCGCAATTCCGGTCCGGATTTCCGGATGGACTGATTCGATTTGTATTCAACTTGAGCCGCTATGTTTTTTTCATGTTTTTTCATGATGTTTTGCCGTGTTTTTTTTGACCTGGTGAGAGATTCAAAATGAAACATGGTGCAAGTTATAAGGCAAATAAATCCTCCCAGTTATGGTGGGTTGGGTTCAACCGTTAAATCCACCACCTTGGTGATGGAAAAGGTGACGGAAAAAAACATCCGAAGGGGTGTTTCTTTCTTATCAGGGATTCCTTTCGTATTTGAGGATTTACATGATTGTATGGTTGGTGAAGTACTTTAGAGAGTCCAATGTTCAAAGCAGATTCTCAGGTCTGTGTTTGAATCAATCTTGGTGCACTATCTTGATATTCTAATAATAAACACACTGAAATTGATAAATCCTCAAATCATCACCTGCACAGGTGGTTGTTCTCCATACATGTTTCCCCCCCCCCCCCAACCAGAAATTACATGGTCGCATCACAAAAGGCTATATAAGAAAGGTCCCGGTCCCCCATGTTTCCAACGGCACGTTTCCAACGGTGGTGGCCTATACCAGGACGAATCTTGACTTGTGCCAGGGGAACCCGGAGCTCACTGGGTGATCTCTGGTGGTGAAGAATGGGATACCCTCTGTAAAGCCCTTAAAAATAGGGCATCTGAAAAGGACATTTCATGTTCCAACCATCAATTTTCGGGTGCGAACTGTTAGAACTTTGGAAGTGTAAAAAGAAGTCATGATAAACTACCAAAACTCAACTGGTGAAGTAAATTGATTTCTGAAGTATCAAGAGTTTCATTGCTTGTTTTTGGGAAGTCAAGTATCAAGAGTCAACCTTTTTTGTGTGATTTTGTTTTGACTTGTCAAATGGACGGTTCAAGCATCAATGAACAAAATTGCACTACTCAAAAGGTTAGGGGCCATGGCGCTTGCCATGATTCCTGGAAATCCACCCCTGGATGGCTTTAGATTCCCAGGATTTTGCACCATTTTTGGGACGTATACAAAACCCTGTAAAGAATGGGAAAAACGGATCCCAACCTCAACTGGTTAGCCGGATTTCTTCCATCAACCGTATGTCCACATGTTCCCCAACTGGGAGACGAATTGAAATCCTCTACACTTTACAACAAACAAAGGTGGTAGGTTTCCGAGAGGTTGAGGTGTTTCCCATTGGACTTATATTTTTTTCAGGTGGGTGGCTCATCACCTACCCTTCCTCTAAACTGACCTTAAAAAAATCAAGTGGAAAATGACCCAAAGTTGTTCAGAGATTCGCAACTGATCCTGTTGACTTTCGAACGATGTTGGACTGTCCATTTTCCACTTCCATGTACATTTCAGGAAGGCAAATTTCTATCGAATTTACAGTGTCATTTTTCTTGATCCCCAAAATCTACAAGGTTTTTTTTGGGTGCCCGGGTGCCCTTTGGTCGTCAAACCACAAAAACGCGGGTGGGGGGAACCGAGTTCCCTAAAAGTTTTCCATTGTCGTCACTGGAAATTCAACAGTTTTCCGAGTTTTCCTGAGGTCTTGCCGGAAGGAACTAGGATACCAAGAATCTTGTCCCGAAGATGGATCAGAAAAAAATCGGAGGGCACCCTCAACAAAAATCGGGGGACACCCTCAACAAAAAGCAAGTCAGGTGTTTTTTTGTTCGGAATTTTTACAAAGTATAATTTTGATTCATCCGGATCAGATGGGCAAAAGGATGTTTTTGTCAGAAAATACCGGATTTAAGTAGCAAACGTTGAATTTGTTGCATCCATTTCTTGTAGAGTTTTTGTTGTGTTGCATCTTTTCAGTTTTTTTTTGAACCACTCCTTAAATACTTGCTGGCTTATGCACCCCCGGAGTTTCCCGGAAACCCTGCACACACCCCCGAAGCTCGGGTGCGACCAAACCCAAGACTTCTGGAAAACTGATGGCTTCAGGTCAACCAATGGGAAATATTAGAATAGGATGTTTCCAAAAATAGGTACAGTACCCCAGAATGGATGGTGAAAATAATGGAAAACCCTATAAAAATGGATGATTTGGGGGTACCACTGTTTTCGGAAACATCCATATAAACCCTGGAAGTCCAGTCGACCAAACAAAGTGGCTGGTCTTTAGGATGATCCATACAAAGGATTCCCGATCCTACCTTATGGGCAAAGTTTGGTCGACTTGGACTCCCTGGGTAAAAATATGCACGTAGTACCTTCCGATTTTTTGAAAGCAAACTTTACTTCGAGTGATCCCCACCATGACATGTCGGGTGAGGGTTGTCAGGCTGAAAAAATAACATTGATACTGACTCATAATCACCACTGGAATGGCTATTTATATCTATTTATGCTTGACTCCAAGCTGCATCTTCGATTTTTGGCGATGGGAAACTTGTGAGCTAGTCGGACCGTTTTTTTTTTGGATCTCCCTTGATCCACCCAGATACTTTGAACAGGTGTATTTAGAATTTCCAAGTGTTGGAATCTTAAGTTTGTGCATTCGAAGATATACTATGTATATCCATATTTCTTGTACCTTCGAGTTTTCAAAATAGTGCATATGAAGCAACTATTTCAGACTTTCTCATATGAAGCTAGTCTTCGGTGTTGCCTCTCATGAACAAAGATCTACAAAACAGTGAGTGTAACTATTTGACCTTCATGCATCTTTGCTATGTGTTACAGGATCAAGAAAGAACCTCATCCTATCTTTTAGGATGATCTTCTAGCAACAGGTACCACCAGGATTGCAACGAAAGCACACTTTTGAGTAGACTTTCCGGTCCATTTTTCAACTTCGCCTTTAGACCTCCCACCCATCCTGCTGTTTGCCCGAGGAGAGGAGGACTATTTACAAAAGGCTCAGTTGCCTGTCAGGGTGCTCAGTGGCTGTAGTGATTTGCGACGAGAAGTAGGTCAATATGGTTACACTCCGGTAAACTAACATAGCAATGAAAAATGGACCCTTGGAAGATGTATTTCCTATTGAACATGGGTATATTCCATTGCTATGTTAGTTTACCAGAGGGTAAACATTTGCAAGTCCCACTGGGTATGTCTGGGTTACTCATGATGAAGGAGACGGAAGATCCGCTGAGAAAGTAATTTCTATAGATTGGTTGTTCCTTTCCCTTTCAGGGTTCACGGGGGTTGGGTGCTTTCTTTTGCTGAAAGAAACACTTCCCTCCCACGAAGTAACAAAGACCCTTCCGCTTCCCCGTTTTGATATGTTTATATAATTTTCCACCATTTTTTGGTGAAGATATGCCCGTTTTGACTATGATTTTTCAACGTTTTTAACCGCAATTGGTTTGAGTTTGTGTTTATTCTCCCCTCCATGAAACCTGCCGGCGCCTTACGTAACCAGGATGCCTTCGTGCAGCTGTTCCAAGTAGAAGCGGCCGACTTCGCAGGGAGGCGGGGTGAGATTTTTAGTGGTATGAGGTTTTGGAGGGAAGGGGAGGAGTTTTCAGCCAAACCAATGGTTCATAAGCCCTTAATAAAGCCTTATTTCTGGGGGGGGGGGGCACATTAGGTGACTAGCCGTAACAATTGAAATAAATCAGCCAATGGTTTGGGTTGGTGGTTTGGGTTTGGTGGTTTGGATTTCTGGGATCCCCTTCTGAAAGGAATCCCAAACCACCAATGAATCTTTAGCAGAGACTTTGATTCAAGGCGTTTTGTTTTTTTAGGGTCATGAGCTAGAGTTGATGGTCAGGAAATGCATTTTGAACTTGATGTGCTCAGATCAGCCAAACCTAGCTATACAAAAGAGTCTACTGCAGGTTGCAGTTGTGGTAGCACAGTAGACTTCACACCGCAACTCCCATTTTTGTTGTGAATTTCTTAGTGGAAGACCTTCACAAAACTACCACCATTTATATATCTAGGTGGTGGTTTCAAATATTTTTCTATTTTCACCCCTATTTGGGGAAGATTTCCATTTTGACTAATATTTTTCAGAGGGGTTGGTTCAACCACCACCTAGTTATATAATTATTGGATCCAATGCTCCGCTTTTACCAATCCTTCAGCAACGCAACAACTGGAAGCCTCGGCGTCGCCACGGCGATGTGATTTTCCTCATCGCCAACCCAAGCCTGAAAAAAAAACCGTGCACTATAGCTGATGGTTTCCAAACTTGAACTTGCTATATAAATATAGTTGGAACGATTGTTTTATATTAAGTTTTAGTGTCACTTTTTGGTGAAACAAATCATGCAACCTTGAAGGTGACTTGACCCTGGAAAGTTGGACAAACATTTCCACAGGATACTTGTTGCCAGCAATCCAGCCATTGTGGCAGGTGCCGAATGTCTTGAGGGGGAGGGGGGGGATGATGGAAGGTTTACCGCGAAGCGTTTTTGGCACATACAAACCTACTGCAAGAGGATAGGTATACAACATGTACTACTGAAAAACAAAGGATACAATACGTCTATACCGAAGACCAGGCATCAACAAAATCCCACCAACATGATGAGATGCCCAAATTTTGTGTTTTCATTGATACGTCTATCAAAGGCTTCCATGTCAAGTCACTCGTTCCAGGAGCTCCCAACGGAACCGATTGGAATTTGGCACACAATGTGGCCGATCAACGTCCGAAAGCTCGCAAAAAATGGGACCAGATTTTTTTTTCAAATCATGGTGGGGTCGGTGTGGTAAAGATGAAGATGATAGTCTTTGTAGCATCTCTTAAGTCAGGAAGTTTTGAGAAGTCTGGTTTATTGCGATACTCTTTCTTGGGGAATCTTTGGGATAAATCGTTTCTGCCAGGGTATGTGTTCCAATGTGGATAGTCACCACAAACTGCGCGACAATTTCAATGCCAAGTCTGAAGTCCCATGAAAACTTACGGAACCGTAACATTTCTTTGCCAACAAGGCCCAGGCCCGAAGTAGTTATTGTTTAAGTAGGGTTACAAATATAGACATACATACATAACTCCATTTTTGGTAGGGGGTGAAAAAAAACACACACAGATACCCCCCTCAGTTACCCCCCGGGGGGCCATTTGGGTTAATCTTTAGTGGCCCCAATCGCCACCTTCCCATGGAATTTTAACGACTTGGCTCCACGGCCTGGCCTTTGCCTCGGGCCTCCATAGGTATTGCCACCTCCTTGCTGTACCGTCGCCGGATCGAGGATCGGGTTGTTTTAGGTTTACGGACCCCCGACACACCCCAAAAATTTCCGGCTGAAAAACGGGCTGAAATAATTTGGGGGGGTACTGATCCAATAACCACTTACTGTACAAGTTATTGGGATGATCCTTCAAGTGAAACAAGCAGCAAAAAATATGGGCCATGTTTTTTTTTGAGGGATTCCACCTAGGTAATACAGTTCATGGAAGAAAGTTGATATGGAGAATCTACCATTATTTACGGCGGGCTTTATACATGTCAGGTGGTTAGCCGGATTTCTGAACCGTCAACAGTATAGTGACGCCTGCTTGAGATTGTCACTTAAAATGACTTATTGCTGTTCGGGTAGAGCTTCAACCGTTGAAGCTCCAACAATTGAGGTGAATGATATTGATTTATCATGTATATATATATATATACATAATTTTGCACAAAAAGTGAGCTAAAACGCGGGTTTTTAACCAGCAACACGTCATCCTCAAATAATCAACTTCATGGTAAATTTGGAGAGTGGTGGAATCGTGGAATTGGTTGGTTCCCTTCATGGCATCTTCTCTAGTAGCAGAAGGCCTGTTGTACCAGGTGATGTGAAGGATCTCACCATTTTTTACTGGTGTTTCTTATATATGTAAATATATACATGATATATATACATTTATATCTACTGAGATTTTTGCGTGACCTATAAACAGCAATGAACAATTATCAAAACTTTATTGAGAGCTTAGTTCGTCGCATAGTGTCTTATATAGCAATCCGAATGAGCTCCCTCACGACTGATTACACCCATCAGAAATAGAGGCTTAATAAACCATAAATAATAGTAGCATTATAGATTATATAATTATACCACTATTTCTAGGAACACTGGGGCCTAGTAAGGATCATATGAATCTCTATGATGATTTTAAAAACATCAACCTTCGTTTTTTAGACATTCCCATTTGGAACGACCCTTCCCCGAAGGCTAGCACCCAAGAAAAATCGAAGCTCAGGGCTTTTTTCCGCCACAACGAACGTGTAGAAGCCAGGATGATTTCACGAAAATCGTGAAGTGGTGGACAATGTTGGATGAAGAAAAACACTTTGCAGCCCCAAAGCAGGTGGTTTTTTTGCGTGTCAGTTTGAGGGTGTGAAGGGATGAAGGGGTGAAGGAAATACTAGTAGGAAGTTGGATCATCAACTTTCGTTGGGTTTTACACGGTGGACATCTATATTAAATGGAGGTGACATGGACACCTATTAGCCGAAAATAGATAAATTTCCCTGGAGTAAGCGTCACCCTAAGTGGAGTTATAACTTAACCCTGCGGAGTTTTGGGTAGGCCTTCGACCTGGAAGATTTGGGGAGCAGTTTTTGGGAGGATTTTGTTTTTCAAAGGGGGAGGATATGTATGGTGGCACAGAAAATGAGAACCTAGTGATGAGATGGAATGACACATCATTTTCGTACTAATATGAGCAGTTATACTCAATCTATACAGATTGATGAAAATTGGCAAATGTAGCACATGTTTTGAGTAATGTACTACATTTTGAAACACGGTTGATTGTGGGAACCATGAGTTGATTGAGAGATCAGATGAGAGCACATGAACAGTCCAAGCAGTCTTGCAGCCTTATTCCATGCCTACAGTAGAAGGAATCCCATCAGTCTCAACTAGGCATACCTCTAGCACACCATGAAGTAAGGAACTCCAACTTTTATGGGTCTTGTCTTCCGCATCTCCAACAAATTTCCTTGCAGTTCAAGAAACTTTTCTTTCTACCCAACAAATCATCCACAAAACCAGTTGGTAATATGAATCTGTCAAGATTTAGGTGAATACCCTCCCTGAAACTCACAGTTTGCACCTGAAAATGGATGGCAAAGGAAGACTTTCTCGTTTCCTTATTGGGAATCGGCCTATTTTCAGGGGCAAACTTGCTGTTCGTTTCAGGGAGGGTGTTTGAAAAACCCTGCCCGTTTGACAGGGAACCTTGTTGACTGCCATGATACGTGGAGGTGACACTGAAGGGATGAGACAACTTGGTGAAGTGTCACTACGGTGGAACTATGAATCACAGGTGATTGTGATTAGCAAGCTTACCTGCTTCTTTTTGACATTTCTTTTTGTCTTATGTAACTTATGTATGCATGATATCAGTGAATCATATGTAAACTATGGTTTAGCTGGTGGTTTCAAATATTTTTTATTGTCATCCCTATTTTGAGAAGCTTTCCAATTTGACTAATATTTTTCAAATGGTTTGAATCCACCAACCAGTTTTCATTCTTAAGTTTCTCTTAATTTCCTTTGGGTCTCAATACATGGGCTCAGCCTCCAAGAAGGTATGTATAAACCCAATGGAGCCAAACAATGAGTATGTCCATAGAAGCCATTGTATATTAAGGCTTGCAACTTGCACTTACCAGCAGTTTATTAAATTAAACCAAGCGCTTTATACATATTATGGGTGTTTCCTTAAACGGTGGTACCCCCCAATCTCCACCCCAAAATGATCATTATTTAGTAGCAAAAACCCATGGGTTGTTGGGGAAACTCACCATTTGAGGAATATTTGGATCTACCTTTAGGATCTGCCCCTAATGCCACGTGGCATTCAGGAAGGTTTTTTTGTTGGGATTCCCGACCAAACAAAAATGTCAGAATCCTGGTGGTGACTGGAATTGGTCATTAATATCTACTGGACCCTTGCCTATCCCAATAAGAGTGGAAAGTGAAGAATAGTTGACTACTGAGGATTTTATTTGTAAGCCAACAACTGTGATTCTTCAGAGGTTGATGGCCCAACTTTTTCCGGAGAAAGGCTGAATTTCCCCCCACCTACAATATATATCATGAGGGGTTGTATCTCCATCCCATGATGTCAAATCATATTGAGAAACGCTAATCATTTGTGGGGGTTTCCGAAAATTGTGGTACCCCCAAATCATCCATTTTAATAGGGTTTTCCAGTATAAACCATCCAATTTGGGGTATCCCTATTTTCGGAAACACCCTTATAGCTTCCAAATTGAATCTTACAAGATCTGAAGACAACAAAAATCCCAGCCCCATTCTTCGCCTTGGATGCCCAGGTGACGTATCAATGATGCCGTGGGACACGGATTTGGAGTTGGCCTTGTACCGGGAAGAAGGGGGGGAGTAACACAGCTAAATGCCGCAGGGGGTACAACAACAAATGGTCCTAAAAATACGTGGTCCCTTTGACACCAGGCATCTTTCGTATAGTTTGTTAATACTATCTGAGCTGGTGTTTCACAGATTTTGGCAGATGTTTCCCTGTTATGATAGGAAGAGTCAAGCCATGCCATGGTTAAACAGTGCAAAAAAGAGCAGCATGATACCTTTTCAATTGGACGACTGTACCTGTAAATACCATCATCCTAAGTATCGGCATTTTCCGGCCAGGAAAGAAAGCCCCGGCTTGGTTTATAGGGTTTCTGGGATTCGCTTGGAGGAACGTTTAAACAATCTCTACGACTAGAGGGTGTAGAATCCCCTATCTAAAATCCAAACAACAATGTCATGTTTTGTCACGATGTCACTGCTTAATGGGTTCTTTTTTCAGTGACGGATTCATTTTATAGATGCTAGTTACAAATGAAACAAAAGATCTCTGATTGATTTCAGCACTTTGGAATTTCGGTTACCTGGCTCACTTGATCATTGAAACGAGACGAATGTGTGAGAGTGATCTTGGGGGATTTCACCATTTTCCGAGTGGATGATTTCGATGGTTTCTATATGGCAACTTGGAGCCCTTGAACCAAATCTCTTTAAGATTCAGTGGCATTCGTTGAGCATTTCTTCAGTTGAATTTATCGTTTTGGCTTGAAATAGAACGAGAAAATTATGGAAGAAAGATGGAAAGAGTTGATCATCAATGAGGTTTTTTTTTGTGCATTGATGCAACAACTTTTTTTTGAAGCAATAGAGCAAGATGATTTATGTAGCAAGAAGTCATGATGAAATCCAGATGTAGAGTCACTAGAAATAGTGAACATCATCATAATAAAGGCATGAGACAGACAGCTTTGTTTTTCTTTTACCTTGGCGCCATGGATGCATTTCTGATTGGTGGAGTGCCAACAGCAACTTTGAAGCTAAAGTCTTGAACGGGAAAACTTGGTATGAGCTCTCAAGCTCCTATAATATAGTTTCAAGGAGGTTTAAACTACTAAACCACCGAAACATTGGGAACCTTTATCCTACAAGGTAGGGGTCCAGTTATTTCAGTAAGGGCCAACAACTCCATTTATATAACTTAGAAATGGGGTCCACCTTGTATCAACATGAAATTCACCCCATGTGTTTTCTTTTAAACAAATGGGCCGTGAAGTTCCGCTGATTTGCGGATTTTTACCCGCAATCTTTTTTGAAGTTTCAAGATTTGATATTCATAGGAACAGTAGGATGATAGAAATGATAAAATGAAGAACAGCGCAGCGAAAACAATAAATGGAGAACTGTTGAACGTTGGGAGTGTGGTAGAAATCAAACAAAACGATGCAACAAATTGAAACACACATCATCATCATCATCATCATCATCATCATCATCATCATCATCATCATCATCATCATCATCATCATCATCATCATCATCATCATCATCATCATCATCAGCCTCTCATCCTCATCTTACACAA